>JAUEKX010410198.1:0-17485 GCA_031834005.1 Dendronotus venustus
ACCTATACTAATAATGTGGTATTGTGAAGCGCTTTGAGCATGGTGATGACCGTGGAAAAGCGCAATGTAAATGCTATCCATTATTATTACATACTAGAGGTACCCAAATCTGAATTCTTGAAATACTTTCAAGTCAAGCAAAAACAAAATACAGTACACAGCTGGAAAGAACTTTCTTTCTAAGTAAAAGCATACCAAAATAAATCGTGTTAGAGAAATATTTAAAAAGTTATGAATGTTTGATGTGGAGACAGCTGGAGATCGAAGAGCCCAGGGTTCGAGTCCAGACCTGGCCAGACGTTGAGTTCTTGGGAAAGACTCTTTATCCGATTGGATGAGACAAGTTATGTAAAGAGTCTTTCTCAAGGACCGTCGGGACTCAAACCCAGGACCCTTCGACCACCAGGGTGGATACGCTGAACGACGCTACGTACTTCTTTGACTGTCAGGTTTGGCTCGATAGGAGTAATAGGAGGAAGGCTTCGTCATTGGAAGCAGGGCCTCTTATTATTATCATTATTATTATGGGATGTCTCCACCCTTTTATATGTCGACACAATCCAATCCAATACACTGGCTTAGTACCTACATGACTATTACTGATTTGTTTTATTTGCCTAAAAGTACCATTTTCAGTGTCAGCACCAACCCAGCTCCATGCTCAGTCTTAATAAATCATGGTGACCATGAACTAGGTAGTGACCTACTTCTACCATTATACACATTCCAATACATGCAATAGACAAGCATTGTACATCGTCAAGTACTGCTGAAATCACTATACTATAACTAAAATTACTATACACCTTCCAATAGGCATTCCTCAATGCTGTGACTGTCAGTCAGGACCAATGCTCCATTAGCATTAGAATTATAAGAACAAAGGTAAGCAAGTCCTGCTGGAATCCTTAGGATCCTATTACTATAGGATGGTTGGTACCTCTGGGCAATTCCATAACTGGGTTGATTTCATAACTGAACACCTAATCATTTGTAATCCCTTTCTCACTAGAGAGCTATTTAGGTGGTCGGTTATGGAATTAATACAGTTATGGAATTAATACAGTTATGGAAGTGCCTCGGGTTACGGTTCTTACTTGTGACAAGCCACTGTCTGGACGGGACGCTATTCTATTGCTGATTATTTTCCAACCCACATCTTACTACAAATTGACTGATGGAGGACCCAAGCTGGACTCAAACCTAGGACCCTTCGATCATCGAGCAAATACGCTGACAAACAATAAATAGACAGTCAACAATTTGTGAACACCAAATAAATGACAATGACGACGAGGAAAAGTATATTATGATGAGTCTGAAAATAGTTTAATCAATACAATCACAAAGCAGATTATCTGATAGATAAGGAGAGTTGTGAGATGACACAGGGGAATGCAGAGACGATCAAAGGCATTGGATGGACATGATAATATTGGTCTCTGTTACGTTATTTGTTCATCATAATAATAGTAATAATAATACACACACACACTTTCAATAACCACGAATGCATTTCCGGATTGCAGCACTAGTGAAAGTTACTTACAGCCTGGAACAGCTACAGTGTGTATAACTAAACTTCGGGGACAGACACAAAACCTGTTTCAACATTTCGTTTATACTTATAACCAGACAGTACAATTCGTATTCGTATCATTAAAAATCTGGGTTTGAAATTCGTTTCTTCTTAATATCGTTAGTTTTGTAGTTTAAAAAATGCCTTTTCGTCGTATCTTTTCTGGAGTGTATTTACAAGTAACACAGAGGATGTTACACACCCAAGTGATTAGCCTAGACTAAAGACCCAACTATGTAGTGATGTGAACCAATACTCTACAACACCTCAACACCTGCTTACAATTACAACTAATTACTATACACATACAAGTAAACTTGTCACATACAAGTAAACTTGTCACATACAAGTAAACTTGTCACATACAAGTAAACTTGTCATTCAATTATTTGATCAATCGATTCCACAGTTGGAAGGAAACACAAAAACGGTCACACAACAACTAACAACCAGTGAATAGTATCGCATCTTCATTCAATACTAATTCAGGCGTGTAATACGACGTAAAACGAAAACTGGGATTTTAAAACAAATCCTATCTCAGGGATGCGCGTGCCGATACTCTTGATAAATTTAATACAATTTGGAAACATCTCACCTCAACCTTAGTTGAACTGGCACAGGTTTGATTCTATCAAGGTCTAGCTAACTATTAGTATCATTGAGGGTGGCACATGAGAGAAATAAGAATAGGGTTGAGGAGAGAAGAGGAAAAAGAAATTGAATATATTGCTCATTTTATCGTAACATCATACACTGATTTCATGAAAGCAGATAGTAGTAGTAGGTATAGTAGTAAATGGCGTTCTGTATTACGTAATTACCAAGTCTTTCTTCAACATGTTACGTCTCCTTTTAATTAGACTCTATAAATAGATACTACAACTACAGATTATCCTTGCTGATGACAGGGCTAACAACATCGGTGGAGCTTTGTCACACGCATCACAAACTGACGACCAATACTAATCAACCGTAGTCCAACCGTCATATTATGGTAGATTACTACTCCATCCCAGTTTATGTATCTTTCTTTAACTGAAAGAAAAACATTCTCAAAGATCAAAGCAATGGACCAGGGACTTATTGTTCATCTTTTAAGGCTTCGTCTATCATCGTGGACACTGGTTTATCACTTTGATCTTACAGTACAGCAGTTCTCATCTATTGCCCAATCCGTTTATTCTTTAAGTTTCAGTCATCAAACTGAAGAATACCCGTAACCTCTAAAAGCAACTTCAAGCAATTCCTTATTGAGGCCAATGATAGGTAACGTGGTACACTGGGATGTGTGTACAGCCCGCCACAGCCCGATGCAGGTCGGGAACAAGCGCTAGGTATAATATAAATGCTATCATTGTAATTGTAACCATTATTTATACATAAAAATCCTCTGCAGATTGTTGAGTCCCTTATTATATTATATCATATCATATTACAATGTATCTAAATGAAACCTACCACGCATAACAGAGGGTGTCTAATCATAGCAACACTATCCAATCAACTAAGAACAACTTGATTAGTGATCCCAATGGAAAGGCAACCAATATTGACCAAACATGAAACCATAAAGCAAACGTCATTGTTAACACAACTAACAATCAATATACAAAGACGGTCCTTTAACTATTCATTAAATGTAGATATATAAACATGAGGGAGGTAAATGGAAACTTCCTTCCAATTCTAGATACACATCTAAATCTAACTGTAAAAATCATACACCATCTAGGATATTAGTAAGAGCCTTATTTGGACATGCAACATCAATAGTGTGTGATCACTGCCACCAATTGAAGCAATCACAACACAACAGATATGGGAGGGAGGGGGGGGGGGGAACTTGAGTAGATGATATATCTTTAAAATAAAAAGATAAAAAATCTTTTAAATCTTTTAAACGCAACAAACATTTCATTAACATAGGAATCTGTCCTCCCCTAAACAGGGCGTCAAGTTCAAGTGGTGAATTTCTGATTAAAATTTGTTTAAAGATTTTAGAAAAACAAACAAAAAATTTGCATTACCAGTAGTACTATTGACTAATGAAAGAAAAAAAAGGGTTAGGTTATCCTATCTATTCATTACACCGTAAGTGAAAAGAAAGATAAGACCTTTCTTCTTTTGACTAAAGATGTGTTTGTTATTCCTGATTATGACTCTACGACTCTTTTGAGGGATGAATAGTCACTGATTATATAAAGGACATCTTCAAAAAAGAATGTGCCTTTCTCCCACTCCCAGTTTATGTCCAAATTGTCTGTCTTTCAACAATTTGATATTCAAGACTTTTATGTGTATATAGATATTTTCAAGCAGAGCTGATAGTCCATTTGAAACAACAATGATATAGCACTGAAGATTTGTCAAGTTTCATTTCAACATAAACAATCACATGAAAGGAAAACATTGACTGTACAATAATAGCCATCACAAAAATAGTTATAATTATTCTCATCTTTACTGTAACAACAAGGGGGAAAGTTATAGGCATAACAAAATAAACATCATATATATATAAACATGTTTTCAGACGACAGCAAAAACCAGGGGCAAATATCTTCATACTATATAGGGATACATAACACTCAGCAACCCTCAACAGTTGCTACTCCGAGTTGCTTTAATCACTAGAATATAGAAATATGGCAAACAACAAACATTTTTGGATGAGGCTTCCTTTGATCTTTGATAGAAGGTTTCCTTCACTGCATCAAGACTTCTAGATATCATATAACTAGTTTAGTAGTAGCCATTATAAAAACATAGCAACCGGCATCTCTGATAAAACAATAGCAATGCCAGAACCTTCACCTTAATTCCGTCTTGAAACATTATCGTGCAACTGGAAACAATGGATAAGAATAAACTTCTCATTACATATCGACCAGCGATAACATGCAAATATTTGTCGTCTACTTTCATAGAAAAAACGGTGCCACGCACTTGAATTGTTTTGATTTTGAAAATTCCAATGGCTTTTTACTGATTTAATTCCTTTGAAAAATGCAGAAATTCTATAAAAACATTCATCTTAAAACATCTGGAATAATATTTAAGGTACCTAGTTTAATAGGGAAAAAATTAAGATCCATTTGTTAAGTAACGGAAAGATAAATATTTGATCATAAAAGATAAAATCAAGTTGCCAGAAAGTAAGGAATTCTCGACAAATAGAATTATAGATACACGAGACAAATCTTTTGAAATGTCAATTGATTTTCAATCTGCCTCCCAATAAGTACAGAGATGGATGTGATTCTTAAACTTGTGGAGAAGAAAACATTCTTAAGGACATGGATAAATAAATATATATCAAAAGCAAAATGATGCAACTTTATCCCATCACCCAGTTAATCACTTGGATCTGTACAAATATATTTCATCGAGCTACTAACTCAAGCCTAACGTTATTCATCATAATCATACACAACCAAAACAATGTTTGATTGCGTCAAAAGGGTAGATACATCGATCGACACATTAGTGGTGGTGGTATAGTATAGGGTACTGGGAAAAGGCAAGACGATAGTTTCAGCTGGAAGATTGAGAGATACAAAGCAGAAGTAGAAACCACCAGGGACACTACAGACAACATTACAACTACAAAATATGATCTGCATGCGCAAGAAGAAATTAAAATGAATTTGTCACAAAGGACAGCAGACAAATGGTCTAGAAGAAAAAGAAAACCAGACTGTGTAGAGAGATAAAGTAAGGCTGTATAATACAAAGACTTTGGTCTCTCCCCTACTTGATTGTAAACATTCAGGTCCCTGAACAATCCTTTATCACTGACTGGCTTCAAGTGGAAACAACATTGAAATACATCATTGTATAGTATTCATCTCAGTATCTAAGACATTGGATCTGAAGAACCGAAAAGAAAATAAGGAAATAAAACCTTACTAAATAAGGCAAGGCAAAAAAGAGAAATTACTGAAATCATGTTGAAAAGTAATGGAAACTAACAAAAAGTGGTGATTTTAGAAAAAAGAACTCAGGCTAGTTTTTCAAATAGGTGAATAGGCAATTATTTCCTATCTATTCATTTTCCGCATTGTTATTAACTGCATTTGCAGTGTCGGCACCCAGCTATTATGACCAGTCAAAAATGGTAAATGCGGTTCATGCCACTATTCTATAATTATAATCACCCATGAAAACACAATATACATATTTTTTTATCATATGAATCGTACGACTTTGTGAGAAAGCAAAAGCATACCAATAGATCCATTGCAGTAACTTGTTCACCTATTCATACAAATCATTCTTTTACGATCATGTGCATACTTCACTATTAACAGTACATACAAATAGATGACTTTTAACAGCTAAAAATTGATTTCAGCAACTTTTTTAAGTAAAAGAAAAGAGTTGCATGATGAAAACGAAGATGATAAATGGTCAAATCATAAACTCATCACCGGAGGACTTTTAAGGTTTTTGTCAGAAACTGCTTAAAATAAAGTATCATGATTCCTTTATCGTTTAAATTCTCCCAGTTCAATTTTCTTTTTCAAATTAGAAAAATAAACAATTCAATTTCTTGGATTTTGATCTCATAAAAAATGATATCAATTTGAAGAGGGAGAACAAAAATGTAAGGATATAGCAGACTTGCCATTCAGTAAGTAAAAGAATAGCTGATTTCCGAAGTTCAGAAGAAAAAAGAGACAATGAAAAGTATGAGAAAGAAAAAGCTGTGTCATCTTGTAAGACAGCCAAGGCAAAAGGTCAACATTGAATGGTAGTAGGAATGTAGTGGCCTCGTGATAATTGGCAGGAAGCACTAACTACAGGGGTGAAGGCAAAAGACATAATAATGTGCTTTATCAGCATGAGTCATTATCAGCATCAAGTCAAAATTATCAGTTATGTGATAAGATAGCTGATGAGGTGATCTATCCATCTAGCAAGTGCACAATTTGCTATTAAGTAATAGCATAGCATTCATTATCTTTCTGATAAGATAAAAACTTTAAAATAAAAAAGTCCCTGTTCATCGGTTATCATTTCTTGACAGTTATTGACGACTATTGTCTAATTTCATGACAAGTAAAAATGTCTTTAAGAATAAACTGTGCAATCACATTTGCAAATCTACAGATTTAGAAATTTTTTTTGATTCATCATTTTATGTTTCAAACACTTTTGGTAAACAAAGCCGAGTGGATTTGGTAATAATGATAAAGACCTTATGTGTTTGACCTAAAAGATTCTTAATAACAATATTAATAACATGTATTTTTATACAGCGCCAGTTTCCACACACTTGGTATAATATTCATTCATGCACATAACTCACACACTGAATAAACTAAATAACAAAAGACATCTCAAAACCTTCTTCTGATAATTGTTAGGGAAATCTAAAATACATAACCCTTGAAAGAAAACCGATACCCTTATCCAAACCAGTTAACTCTTTACTTCCAGCTAAATATTGTTAAAAGAGTTAAATTAAAGAGTAAAATCCACCCCTTTGAAGTGAAGAGGAGACAAATGAACAAATTCTTACAATGTTATACTCATCTCATTCCTAGCAACAAGTATCAGCAAAGCAATGAAATCAGCATTAAACAGCAACATCCATTCATTATATCCTCAATGAGATCAAAGGAAACACGAGTATTTGAAAGGGTATTTTTCTATTTGTTACATAAAATAAGGTTAGCCCGCTGCATCATATCAAAAGTGGACCATAGATTGCAGACATGGACAATATTATTTAAAGGCTAACTTTTCACTTCGAAGATAAGACCAGTCTTGGTATATGACTTGTGATAAATAGGTTGGTGATTGGATTTATGTATTGCTCTACTAAGTAACAATGTCATAAAGGTATATAAATATCAGGGGGGAGGGGAATCTCAATTTGGCAACGTCAACCCAAAAACCATCTGTGAGCCTGCCAGATCGTGGCGGCAAGCAAGATTAAGAAGAGCTTCAACGCCTTAAATCAACATTCAGAATCTCTTCTTTGTTTTCTTTTTGACTTTCCACTTTAAGTCACAAAGTACTGCTTTAACATGAACTATTTCAAACAACAGTGAGTGATCAAACATCGATAAAAGACCCATAGCATAGCAAGATATATCAATATTCAACTAGACATTAGGTGAAGAATTAGACAGCAGACAGGTTGACAAATGCGATACACAACACTACACATATAAATGCCGATAATCAACATAGTCCTTACAGATTCATAGGTTACGATACATTTTTTTGGCGGGTTAGATAATTATAATAGTTACATAATTTCACAACATTGTTTGTCCTAAGATATGGTTCCTTTCTGGAGATATCATTTAATAGCATCTGAGAAATAAAATCTGCTTTGTAAAATATATATAATAATATTTAAATCAAGTTATACAAATTACAAAGTGACCATTTCCACCCAGTCTGTTTACACATTCAATATTATTTATCCATGTCATCATAACAATTGACACCTAACACCCCGTACAAATATACCCGTCACTATTTTCACTCGATAAATTAAGGATTTGTTATTCCGGTCCATTATCTACAAGTTGAAACTAAACCTTAAAAAAAAAAAAACTTTCTCATCAACAAACAAAAACAAGAGGAAACTTTAAGACGGCATAAGGAAAAAAATATAAGCAATAATCGAATTATACACCAATCGAAATACATTTTGATTAACAGACAATTAAAAACCGGTTAATTCAAGAACAGAAAAAAGACCAAACAAGTGAAATAGATAATAATAATAATAACCAAACCAAAAAAGTTTACATCAACTAGTTCATGTCTGCATCTATAATACAAGCTAAAGATATGAGTGAAAGATGAAATGTAATGAGAGATGAAACGAGTGCTTAAGAATTAAGTCATGGTTAAAATCATAATCCCCGTAAGTCATACATAAAAATAAAAATCCAAAAATGAAAAGAGAAATATTTTTCTCTGAGAAATAAAGATTAGTAAAAAAATCAATAGAATAATGTTATTCCGAGTCATGTACTAGTTAAGTAATTAGAACTGAAAATCATTACAAGAAGTATCTAAATTATAAGAAAAAAATTGTATCTAAATAAATCAAATACCAAACCAAATTACAAAAACCAATAGAAAATGATTAAATCTTGATTTCACAGAAACACTTCTCCTCAGACTCATATAAGATTGACAAAGATTATCTTCCTCCGTTTTGATTTATTTGCTTCAATATACAAAAATGTCCACTTTCGTCTGGCCCAAGAAAACATGGGTAGGGTAGGGAAGGACGAGGGAGAGTCAGGGGGAATAGAGAGAGACAACAGGGAGGAGAAACAAAAATAAAGACGTCATATCAGTTATAAGTACATTGAAAATCAATCTTTTTGTCAACTCTGGGACAAAAGCATAGGCACTATAAAGAGGAAATTTTATCTCAACTATTGTTTTACTTTGTTCTACTGTTCACAATAATACAATATGATTTACATCTTTGCTACGTCCATCTAAATCTTGTATTAATAGTTCATGTTTGTCAAATAACAATGACCGATTACAAATCTGTTTACATCCCACAATGAGGTCTAGTTCATCCATGCATTTACATGACGATAAATTAAAGGGGTCTATAGGTGGGTAGGTAGTTTTTATTCATCTTTAAATAATGATCTCTTGATGTTCTACATTACAATGAGACTATGTAAACAACATTATCTTTAATATCTTTAACTAAATATTGATATCATTATCAAACAGTTAGTTCCTCAGATTGCACCGGCTAATATTTTGATATTCCATGTTGCCAACCACCCACTTTTGGCAGTATCCAATTTTCATCCACTCTTCAACTTGAAAGAAAGACAGAGAGTATACAAGTGAGCAATAGGTACGATAGGGTTGGGGGTAAGGTGGGGGGAAACAGACCGATAGTTTTGTTTACAATTGGATACAGTCTATCACAGATATCCCCAAAAAGATATGGCTGACAGAAGCGTTTGAGAAATCCGTAGTTATGTGTGTGTGTGTGAGGGGGATAAATGCGTGATAAAACACTAACTAGACAGTAAAACTGGACAAAGCTCTGTGTGTGACTTCACAGTGAATTTGGGTTAAGCATGTTCGAGATAAACATGATGGACTGTAGAAAAGTAACAGCAGTGGGGAAATGAAAATAGGGACTGTGGTGATGTGGCTAGTTGAACGGATTTTTTTTCGAAGACAAAGCAAGCCACTAACATTGTTTGATCTCTTAGATATTATTCTGTGTGTGACTCATCAAACATTCATCAGGGATCTCGGTTTATAAAGGCGCATAATGGTGATAATGTTCACAAGCTATGACCACAATATATAATATAGATACAACATTACGTCTCTTTCTATTCTTCAAGATGTGGCATGATCGATTTCAGTAATAAAAAATATTCATGACACTTTTTACATTATATTTATGTACACAAAACAACCAATCCTTTACCAATAGAATGAGACATTGAATTGTTTTATACATATCGTCCATGTCGCTCTCTAATATATATATAATTCTGTGGGAGTAGATTGTACAGGAGAAACAAAATCTGTTTTATCAAACAACAATAAGTGTTACAATCAATATTATATGCACAGTAATTTACGCATTTCTATTGGTCAATTCCAACCACGCTTAAAATAATGTTTGGTGCAAAAAAGCAAAAAGCAATTTTTTGGGGAATTATACGTTTAGAGAATGACGCAGACGAAATTATTTTCAAAACATTTCTTTCATTTAAAAAATGAAGAAACAAAAATCTACATCAACTACCAAATATGCTTTGCTAAAAGATATGTTGGGAAGTTATTTGTGTTACATTCTAGGTAATGGTATGGAGCCAAAACTACATTAAGTGCCGCTTGGAAAAGAGGAGATGAAGCAACCAGTCATTTAAAAGAGATGTCCAAAGTCGTGGCCAGAAATGTGGGACAAACCGAAAAGTGATAAGAATACAACCAAGGCTGTGACCTCTTGTAATTACAACGATCACTTTGATACCTGCCGCTACCGTACGATGGTGTGACAATTATCGATGTACAAAGAAACAAATTTGAAAGTAATAGAGGAATGTCTTTCTAAATGACGAAAGAGTATCCCCACTCTATCTAAAATTTCCCAAATTTCTGACCACGACTATTTTGCCAAGAACAGATGGAAACACCGATGGGAAAAAAAATTGAAATAAATGTGTAGTCCACAGCTATAGAATCACTTGGTCTTATCAATCAAAATATCTTTGGTGAAGTATGGATGCACCTCTGGAACAATCACTGGCCAACTTTTAATATACAGCAAATCATTGAGTCTAATATCAGTATTACATTATGTAATATTCAGGCCAACAAAACTGAAAGAATTCAACGTTTGAAAACTTTCTGATAGAATTTGGGAAATATTTGGGAGAAATTAATAATATATGAATGGAATCCCTAATTAGAGAGTTGGTAACTGTCAGAGTTGGTAATTAAATATCTATCTGGCCTGCATTCTCAGCTGGCTTCCAATCAATCCAAAAGAAGAGAAAACTTTATATTATTTATATGTATATATTTTTTCAGCTGGAAAAGAAGACAGCTTAAATTGTATTTTTTTTGTCCAACTTTCCTGAGGTTCTAAAAGACTACAATAGAATTCCTCCCATACCAAGTCGTACAGACAAATTGAGCAAAGAAGTGAGTCCAGTACTTATTCTACGAGGTCGTTACAACACCGTTATTGAGACTTGCTGGCCCAGGCTAGATCATCGGAACGCGGTTTACTGCCCGTCAGCTGGGTGATGATGGCCTCAGCCCGTGGCCAGAATCCAATCTTCTCCAGGGGATAGTTGAGCCACCCCGTGGTGATGCAGTAATAGGTCTCATGCGGGGACACGTGGTGGATTCTGTGGTGTTTGCGTGGAAGAATGATGTGGGCGTTCTGCAGCGTGGTGATGTACCAGGGCAGACCAAAGTAAGTATGCGACCACTTGTGGCACTGGAGGAATACAACAGAAAACAACTTACAGCCTGTCCATATTTCCTCCGTTATTTTTCTTTACTTATACTTATAGGTCAAAACAATCACAATGATAATTTGTATAATCAGAAAAATCAATGTAAAAAGATATAATTTAACAAATGTTTCAAAGATTCAGAATAAAAAATGTTATACTGGTAAAATTAAGAAATTTACAAAGTAAATCTTAGATAGTATTCATGTTCGTTCATCATTTAATTCAGTAGTTCCTTCAAATGGAAAATGGTTTCACTACAAATTTGTACAAAAATAATTTCAATTAGTTTAAACGTTTTTGTTTGTTTTTCATAAACTTAATGCTCCAACTGGACAAAAAGGTTGGTTTACCTGGTTGGTTAAGCTGACAAAGATAGCCAATAGAAAAAGGTACATCTTAAAGTTATAGCTCTGTGAGATTTCTTCAGTTGAGGATGTACTGAACTGGTAGGCCATGTTAGCCAAGAAAGGGACCACCACAGCAAAGTTGTCTCCATTCGTTTCTATAAAATCGTGTCGTGTTATGGCAGTGGGGTCGATATGATGTTCTCGGAATGGACGGATAAATCCCTGCAAAAATAAAATTCACTTTGATAAGGATAACACAAGTAAAAGCAATACGACTACAACCACATATAAACTACTTACACAGTCTAGAAGGATGTGATATTGTTTTCAACACTATTTTCTTTGCACACCAATAATAGTTCCCACAACCGTACGGAAGAAGCAAGTTATCGATGTGTTTGTTTAATCAAGAGAATGAATGAATAGCAATGTAGTAGGCTCCAAGTGAGGTCACAGCCTTGGGCTGTTTTTTCTATAGCTTCTAAGCTTGGCCTACATATCTGTATATTTTCCAAGGAGTAAACTACAAACTGAAAAGAATAAGCCACTTACACTGCCTATAACTGGTAGCTCTACTGTTCCCCATGTGTCGGCTGCCCAGTGAACAACGCCACTGGCAAAGTCAGCTGTGGTGATTCCAAGCACTGAGGAAACGAAAGAAAAAAAGGAATGATTTTTATTATCTATTATTTGATGTGTAGGCCTACAGTGTATCGCTGCGCCACAAATTCCAGGAATGGTGATATTATATTATATTGATATAAAAACAGATGTCGTTTTCAAAGTCGGTGGCACCCACATAAGAAATCAAACATTATTTTGTAGTCTCTGGAAACGAGCCACAGGTCTTGTTTGGAGATAACCTCAGGACAATCTGTGATTATTCTTTTTACAACACTTAAAGATTTGCAGCTGTTTTTCTCATTAATACATCAGTAAAGACTACCAAACAATAATGAAAACACATTCACTAGCCTTGCATCCGTCATACAGTTGACTGGTAAGATACAGTGAAAAAGTTTTACTCTATCTTAACTTTCAAGGAGTCCAATATGTCTTACAAATAAGGAAGTTAAGGTGGCATGTCATGGCAGCAGGTAAATGAATTGAAAAACGTTTTCAATTCATTGTCCTTTCCAACATATTCTAGGTTATATAACACAGACGACACCTCTGTTTTATAGTCTGTCTACAATTGGACTCAGACAAGAGTCAAAACCTAAATAATATTCCCTCAGCCTGGATTCAAACTCGGACATCCTAGGTTACAACAGGAAAGCATTTCAGTCCATTACATAGAACAAGATCACAACATGAAATAAATCAATAGTGTGTACTTACAGGCACAAAATAGGATCATAGGCCAAGACTGGATGTTGAAGTAGTACACCAAAAAGCAGAAATTGGTGATGAATAACAAAATGCTTGCAATCAGACATACAGTTTCTTGAAAACGTTTACCTGAAAATGTGAAAGAGAATTACTGTCAAGTAATATCTTTTTGACGAGTAGCCAATAATACATTAGATAAAATCTAAAAGACAGGGGTTTGTCTATTGGTCTGTACGCCAAGATGGTGAAAACGCAAGAAAAAAGGGAAAGATATAGAGTTGGAGTTTGTGATTGAGAGAAAAAGTGAGAGAGAGAGAGAGAGAGAGAGAGAGAGAGAGAGAGAGAGAGAGAGAGAGAAGTCAGCAAAATCTAACTTTCTTTTCTTCCCTAGGATTTGTCTTTCGGCACTGACCATTTATACTGCCATCTAATCAAAACCTTGTACCTTTCTTGAATATTTCTTAATATTCCAGTGCCTGCTCCCCCAATCTTGTTTGGGATAGAGACAACAACCTATAGAATAATATGATGTTGGAGCAAAAGAGGAAGGGATTTAGACTTAAAGAAGGACTATGACTATGTTGAGAATAATCTTGAAAGGGAAGTGGGAGGTGAAATTGAAATTATTTTCTTTGTATGGACAGAACTAGGAAATATTGGAGTGGAGGGATGTATTTATAAATAATATATTTAATTCAAGTTTAATATTTTCTCTGCAGGGAAGAGGCTAGCCGTATTTAATGATGGCTAGACTGGCAGGCTAGTCGTACTTAATGATGGCTCGACTGACATAAAGCAAAAAAAAAAGGTGATTTGTAATTAAAATTTTTGTTTGTACCATTACCTAAAGTATTTTTATTTTGAGACGAAACCAAAAGGTGCCTTACTGACATGCATGTATTTGAAACCTGAATAAATAGTTACTAATGAGTCTGTAAGTCTACTTAATATTTTTCTTTACAAATATTAAGTCAATATGTCAAAGATAAAATAGAATAAAAAAAGCAAAGCTCTGGTGTGGTTCATATTTCGGGAATTTTGTTGATTTCTCACTAAAATTGTCTCAAATTTTGGATAAGTTTTACTGTTCATTGATGGGAGACCATTATTGAGGGACAATTGAGATTCATTTGGTGTATATATATCCATCTATGAATATATCTCTCACTTCTTAGTTGAAAAGGAGAATGTTGAAAGTTTATTTGGAATGAAATTTCATTCAAAATGATATTTAAAGAAATAAATGGACTATTGTCAAAATTGTCATCGGAAAAAGCAGGTGTCACTTATGAAGCATGTCGTCATCAATTCCCTAGGTGTTTAATGACGGCTAGAACTAGTCTAGTCGTACTTAATGACGGGCATATATTTCGGGGAGTGAGATCGGGTGAAAATTGGCGATCTGAGTCCAGATAATGTATTTTAGTCTCGATCAGCCGACCACTGCGGTGAACGAACACCGGCGGGTGACAACTACTCAGTCGTCTCGATGCTGGTCACACATTACTTTTTTCGGCATTTTAAATGTCACCATTGAATTCAGCGACCCTCAAAACATCGATTGTCCAGAAGGATTAATCCAAAAATGCATAGATCTATTCAAGGGTTTAGAAGAAAAAAAAGATTATTATTCAATTTTCTACTCCATCCATCTCTCTCTCCACTAGACCACTCTATTTATCTATAAACGACGTCCTTGAACACAACATAAATCTACCCCACCAGCTTAGTAGTTCAGACTGTAACCCGAACCCCCTTTCGCACCTGGTGAGCCATACTATTACCAGTCACTCTGGCTAACAACAGTGCGACTGGTAATATTCATGGCCTTTTAGAACAGTTGTGTGAGTGTACTTGATGATCGTGAGTAATCTAAGTCGGAGCGTGTGAATGAGTTATCAATATTACCCTTTGGATAATGATTGGATTGATGTGAAAGTTAGGAATGGCAAGAACTCTAAACTAAGAGTCAACAGCTACTCAAAGGTCTGTTAGTTATTAGTAGTAATTTTAATTATGATAGAAACGGAAATAAACAATGAATGATAATGATACAACAATGACAATGACATCAAACTTACAACTCTTACGTTATCTATTATAATTATAAAGCAATCAATTTTCGTAAAGCTAAACTCCATCCGTAGAGTTTAATAAAAGAGAATAAAATTTGTTCTTTGGGAAACTAATTCCCATCCTCAGTCTCAGTTCAATGAAAAGAGAGACAGCAGTGATTTGACACAAACTAGACATTAGTTAGACATCATTCCTTTCCTGCAGTGGCAAGATCTTCAGGTACCAAGGTCTAAAACTATATCTATTCTTTAACATTAGACAAATTTGGATGAGATATGCATTGATGATAACTTCTGCTTGCCTGCTGTATATTTGCTGGCCAATTCTTTGGCTCCTGCATGTTCGGGTCCCCATCGCATTTGTCTCGACCTACCAACTGCTTCACAACACTGAGTGTTATCATTAGGGTCATCCTCCGGCATAGAATTTTGAATGATATCCGTGTCCGTCTTGATTACCATTGTGCTTTAATAATCCAAAGAAATGTTCAAATAACTATAGATACCGTGTCACAGATCTTTTCCAGTCAATGCGTCTTTGACCGAACGTAAAAAACAAAATAATTGACAGACAAGCGACGGACGACGGATCTAATCAAGCAAACCGTCACTAGCCTGAGGATTATGAAACAACGGAAGTAGCTGAATGTGATTGGCCAATAATCTGGAAATATTTAACTAAAAATCGTTCATTTATTTAAGACTCGTTACAATTGTGCACTATATTATTCTAATGATGATACAAAATAATGATAAGAGACTATTATAGGCTTGTAATATTCATGTCCTCGTGATCATAAGCAGAAATAACATTACATAAAAAAAGAAGTGTTATGAAGTAAATGTCAAAGGTCATGTTTTTCTTCTAACTTTCACTTTCTCTTTTGCCACAGTTTTAGTCTGACTCGTAGGTTATAAGTTAGATAAACCAGTTTCCCAACCGTTTGGAACCCTCGCCCCACTTTGGCGTTGGAAACCAATTCACGCCCGACAGACTATCTAGTCCACCTCTAGTCCCTAGTATCTATATTGAATGGTTGGAGGAAAATCAACGACCTGTTGAATGCGACTAATAGAGATACCATGTGTAAGGTTTCAGATAAGCCAGCCTTTGTACTTTGCACCATTGCGTGTGTAGGGGCCTTGTTGCACGCATGAAGAATTATGAATGTAATATTTTTTGTCAGCGGATCTTGTAGTAAAATGGGTATCTAGTAAGTACCTAGATGTCTAGTATCTTCTATTCAGAAGAAATCGTAGGCATGAGGAATTAATTATGAAGGCTGCGGTTATTCCGACGATTGTCTGAATAACTGAGTTGAGTTATTCGGACAATTGTGTTGTCTGAATAACTGAGTTGAGTTATTCGGACTATTATTGTTGTTGGGAATCCAACAACATACTTTTCCCAATATTAACATAGAACTATGAGTGAGGAGGATCGATCTGACCTGTCTCCCAAAGTCAAATGGCATCTTTTATTGAACTTATGAATTACCTATCATATTTTTATAGGGTAAAGAGTGTACAAATCCACCATAAAAAGCTTAAAGAGCCTTTCAAACAATTGCTAAAACAATCCTAATATAAAGTATAAATTAAAGATAACAGGCGATGAGATTTAAAGCTTAAGTTGAAATCAATTTTTTTTTTAAATGATGAAGATGATGATGATGATGATGATGATCATGGTGGTGGTGGTGGTGAAGGTGGAGATGATGATGATGATGATGATGATGATGATAGTGATGATAATGATGATGGTGGTGATGATGATGGTGATGATGAACACTATCGTCCGAATAACCACACCGAATTATGAAAGTAATATCTGTTGTCAGCAGAACTTGTAGGCCTAGTATTGTAATTTTATAGTAGAGTTGGATAGTTATCATAGTATAGTTGAGTACTCTCTAGTCTAGTGCACTATAATTATGATTATCATCCACCATTATCTCTATCATATCATCAGCCACAGCCAGAACTGACTTAGTCCATTTTTTGCTAAAATGCTAAAAATAGCAATGAAGAGATGGTCTTGCATCATTCCATAATTATAAGGCAGATGGTAGACAGTGCGACAATTTGCTGCGTGTACCGCCCAGGGTAGACAGAGCGATAATGGCGGATGGCAGTAGATTTTTTCAATTTATG
>JAUEKX010410309.1:0-17481 GCA_031834005.1 Dendronotus venustus
TGTGACCGGTGGTGGACTCGAACCCCTGACCAGCAGGTTACGAGTCGAGTGCCTTAACCACTCGGCCACAGCTCCACCCACTCGGCCACAGCTCCACTAAGAAGTCGAGAGTTAGAAGGTCAAGCGATTGAGATTATAATCTACACTCCAACTCCAAAGATCAATAAAAAGTTCCACATGAAAGTGGAGTTTTTATTTGCACTTAATCAAAGATTATCCAAAACTCAAGAAACATTATATTTAGATATAAAAGATACGCCTTTTAGAATAACGTCATTTGGACGCTGTAATGTCGTCGTTTTGACGTTGACGGTTAAAGTAGTTTGAGTCGTTTACTCTCGAATGATGGTAAATAATTATGTTTAGTTTTGCCATTTTGAAAATTTGAAATACGTTACACTTACCGATACAGTTTTGACCTGCAGGGGGATTGTTGAGTTGTGGTCCTGTTCCTGCAACGCATGATCTCGTTGAAGTTTGATAGTATGGAGCACCAGTTGGGCATGTTTGAATGGATTCCACAAAGTTGTCGCAACGGTAGTAAGATCGGCATAAGCTATCAACAATTTCGTAGTTGCCATTATTTCGACCAACGCAAACATTGTCTGTGAAAGACAATTATAGTTAGCACGAAGTAAGATTAATAATGTCATATTAAATAAAAGATCTATACAGAAAATAAAATAAAATTCTTTCAAAGATGAAACATGCATGGTTCAGTTGTTGGTGGCATAAGGAATTTTTCTTTTTATTTGTTGCAGAAAAGAATTTCTTAATGTGCAGAATATTCACATACCTATCTACCTTGTAGATCAAGTATCCAAAATAAATTCTGTAGTAAACGTTTCTCTCATCGACAGGCTAATTGAATATGTTTTAATACTCTACTTATACTACATATTTAGAATCGAAGTGAAGAATTTTGAACCAATCAGAAAGGACTTTTTTGTTTTAATAGTTAGAGTAATTATATTTATACCTATTATATATATATATACTTTTTTTTTCATTATGATTACCACAAATTATATATAACCATATTATACGAACTATTCCCTTTTTAGCATCTCTATTTTCCCCTTTTTAGCATCTCTTAGCATTGTATGTATTTTCGAATTTTTTTATAGCAACTTTTATTTAGTACACCTGATGATCGCGTAAGCGTGAAACTGACAGTTATGTACTCATTTTAAATTTTTAAATTTCTAATAAATATAATATAATATAATATAACCATATATATAAAAAAAATTGCTTTTTACAGCTAGGAAACATTTCAACGCATTTTAGGTCTTTAGGCAAAAATATATTTATGGAATATCAGACTTATTTACTCTATGCAGAAGCGGATCCAGAGTGAATTGAACTCCGGAGGAGAGTTAAAAAAGCAGTTATCCTTGAAAAATCTTGCGATAATTTGTTTCTAGCTCTCCTTCATAGAGATTTGACGCACTCTAAATCCGCCTCTGCTACGATTCTGCTTATTTGAAATATACGTACTTGGACAAAAGTTTGGAGCAATTCCTTGTTCGCATCTTCTGGTGACATCATTGAAATATACACCGGAATCTGACGTACCACATGACTGTTTTGTTTTTTGTTTATCGGCATCGCAACGGTAATACCTTAGAAAAAAAGTAGAATTTTATAGAGGGCAGTCAACATTCGTTGCGTAAAACACTGATGTCAGTATCTTTGTGATTTTTTACAAAAATTGCTGTTCTTTAAGTTCATTTCTAGTTACATTCATCAGTGGTAAATACGAAAACTGTACACTTCAGTTTAATTTAAGAAATTAACAATACAACTTTTCACTATTTGACAATTATATTAACTATTTAATCATGTGTTTTCATAGTAGTGTAGTAAAAGGAAAACCACTTAAACAAAAATGCTGTATGTTAAAGTGCATCTCAAGCAGATGATTTTTAAAAACGATCATTATGAGCATTTTTTCTAATCTAATCGAATCCATGATAACAATAAGATTGTGTGGAGAAACACACAGCCGTTGTCCACAATACGAAATACAAAGTTTTACAATGAACATTTTTAAGTGTTGGGATACTTTTTGGAAAACACTTTTCGATTAAACTGTGAAAGCATCCTCGATTTTCAAATTCGCCCTAAAAACATAGGATTAATAATTGAATTATTCCTCTCGGATTTCTAAGTAATCTCTTACATGTTTGAGCAAGAAGCATCAGAGAGCCCATGTCTCATCGAGTAATCTCCTGGAGTCTTTGAAGCACAGAATGGGTCTGAATGATAATAATTGTTCGTGTTAGTACAGTATACTTGCAATAAGTAAGACCCAGGATAAGTATAAATTCTGCAAAACTGGGACCCAATTTCTCGATTCCTTGAGTTACCTTACTAAAAGAAACACTTCAGTCAATTAAGACATTCGCTAAATGAGGTGAATTATTTGGAGAATGCACTAGGTTTTTCCAAGTGCACTTGTTTTCTCTATGGTGCTAAGTAAAACATTTTTTTTTAACTGTTTTTTTCATGTTTTCAGCATGCTCTTAATTAACGTACCTTTGAATTGCCCATTATAATGTATAAATACAGAATTTTGGTTTTTGATTATGGCGAAGTCTAGGTCCATAATTGTAGAGGGAGGATATAAATACTAAACTTAAAGGAATTAAATACCTACCAGCAGTACATTGGAAGGGGAGTTTGAACGAACACATTTCAATAGCAATATCATAAGTCATTCCATTGGTACAATCTTCGCAAAAGTTAATGTAACTTTTTAAGTTGTCTTGCTCCCTCATACAGTAACAATATCTTACTGGAGAAATAACCACAACTCCATTATCTTTCATGTTGGCATTTGTACATGCATCTGAAAAATATAATGCAATGTGTATATTAATTTTTAAATGCAAATTGAAAATGTTTATTGGAAACCGGTTGAGCAACATCATGCTGCATCTCGATATTCAAAACTTGATAGAAATTTTAACAAGAAATAAAAATTGCCACCTATATGTACGTATATTTTAGAGAAAGTGGGGCTACAAATTAATTTAAAATTAAAATATTCGAGAAACCGATAAAATACGTAAATTACATGCCTGGACATTTTATCAAATTACAAGAGATGAACTGCTGAGTTGGGTCAGTTGATGGACAAGCTTTTCCACCATTTGATTGTCCAATACAGGTACGAATTTGTCTTTGTTGCCCATTACCACATGTCACTGAACAAGTGCCAGAATTGCTCCATGAACTCCATTGACCATCAACTGTTCCATAAAGTAAAATTTATATAATAAATTTAACGACTAGAATGAAAACTGAAGATTATATTTAGCTTTGGCAAATGCATCATAAAAAAATATTAAAAGTATGAGCAAATTAAAACTATGTTATCATGATTCTAGTATATAGGTTACTAAGAAAGTATACTATATATTTAAAATTTTTGATTCGAAACTTTCGAAATATTGTTTTTACCTGGGCATGCATTTGCATTACAGGATACGGATCTTGAAGCTAATCCTAGCAAAGGTTGTTGTGCACATGTCAAACCACCAAATTGTGGAGTTGGATTATTACAATCACGTTGTTGTTGAAGAGTGCCACCACCACAAGTGACGGTACATACTGTCACAGCTCTCCAAATTGAAAAACCACCATTTACTAAAGATATGATAAAAGTGAACTTTATTTATTGCATATAAATCAGTAATGATTTTATTATTATTACATAGCAAAGTTATATCTTATAGTGCGCAAACAATGCAAAAAACTTTAAGCTTTTTCCTTTTAGAGGTTAATATTAGTTGAGAATGTCAGAGGCGGATTTAGAATGTAGCAAATACATGCGTAGGAGAGCAAAAATACAGTGATGACCGTGAGAAATAGTACAAGATGATTTTATTTTCACTCTCCTTCGCATGTATTTGCTAAATTCTAGATCCGCCTCTGAATGTGTATAACCACTCTGTTTAATTGTAATATTTTTACTGTGTATTCTGAAGTTTTTATTGTAAGTGTGCGTGTGTATTCTTTTGTAAAACAGAATAAAGATCCATATCTATCTAGTAGAAATGAAACTTTGTTTTGATTTCATTAACAAACAATGATTGACACAATATAATATTTTATACTTGGACAATTTCTTAGGTTGCAGGATATAAACTTCTGAGTTGGGTCAGTTGAAGGACAAGCATTTCCACCATTTGATTGTCCAATACAGGTTCGGATTTGTCTTTGTTGCCCATTACCACATGTCACTGAACAAGTGCCAGAATTGCTCCATGAACTCCATTGACCATTAACTGTTCCATTAAGTAAAATTTATATCATAAATTTAATGATTAGAAAGAAAACTGAATATCAAATTTGGCTTGGCAAATGCATCATAAAAATTTATTAAAAGTTTGAGCAAATTATATGTTTTTATGATTCTATTGTATAAGTTACAGATAGAAACAGTATATTTTTGTTGTATTATATTTAGAAACTTTGTTTCAAAACTTTCGAAATATTGTTTTTACCTGGACATGCATTTGCATTACAGGATACGGATCTTGAAGCTAATCCTAACAAAGGTTGTTGTGCACATGTCAAACCACCAAATTGTGGAGTTGGATTATTACAATCACGTTGTTGTTGAAGAGTGCCACCACCACAAGTGACGGTACATACTGTCACAGCTCTCCAAATTGAAAAACCACCATTTACTAAAGATATGATAAAAGTGAACTTTATTTATTGCATATAAATCAGTAATGATTTTATTATTATTACTTATCAGAAATATAGTTTATCATGCACAAACAATACAAAACACTTTAAGCTTTTTCCTTTTAGCGGTTAATATTAGTTGAGAATGTGTATAACCACTCTGTTTAATTGTAATATTCTTACAGTTTATACTTAAATTTTTATTAAGTTTTTTATTAGTTAAACATAATAAAGATTTATATTTAATCAGTAGAAAAGGAACTCTTATTTGGCTTCATGAATAATTAATGATTGACACAATAATAATATTTTATACTTGGACAATTTCCTAGATTGCAGGATATAGACTTCTGAGTTGAATCAGTTGAAGGACAAGGTATTCCACCATGAAATGGTCCAATACAGGTGCGAATTTGAGTTTGCTGTCCACTGCCACACGTCACCGAACAAGTGCCTGAATTGCTCCATGAACTCCATTGACCATTAACTGTTCCATAAAGTAAAATTTATGTCATAAATTTAATGACAAGAAAGAAAACTAAAGATTTAATTTGGCTTGGCAAATGCATCATAAAAAGTTATTAAAAGTTTGAGCAAACTATATGTTATTATTATTCTATTATATAAGTTACGGAGAGAAACAGTATATCTTTGTTGTAATATATATAAAAATTTTGATTTAACTCTCCATTGACCTTCAACTGTAAATAAATATAAAACTGTGATCAGAAATTTGTTTATTAAGCAAATTAGAACATCCAACATATGATCTACTACTTTTCTATCTTATCAATCCGAATATAGTCAAAATAAATTCTAAAATTCTAAAGTGTTGTAGTATAATTCCAAACTATATTTCCTTGGGTATGATTTAATAATTGGTTTATACCTGGACAAGGATTTGAACTGCAGGGTACTAATCTGGAACTTAGTCCTAACAAAGGTTGTTGAATACATGTCAAACCACCAAATGCAGGAACTGGACTATTACAGTCACGCACTTGTGTAAGTGTACCACCACCACAATTGACTGAACACAACGTCGAATCTCTCCAAGATGAATAACCACCATTTACTACAATCCAAAAAAGGAAAAGTGGTGATGATATTTTGATATATATGTTAAATCATATTTAAAGTTTACACAATTGAACTCTCGTTGCAAAGATAATCGCTAGGTGATAGTCTTTTGTTAGTCAAAACTAATACTTTAAACTTTCTTTTTATTTTCTCTAACAAAGATTATGTAACATAAGGTCTTTGACATAAACTAAGAGAGGTTTAATTTTTCAATCATAACAAGAAGATATTCATAAATTCATCAGTTCAATTTTACCCACCTGCTTCATATCATTGCACATCAGCATCAGTAATATTAGAAAATTAAGAATGAACAACGAAACACCTCGCAAAAGCATAACTTACCTGGACAATTGATGTCTGTGTTACAAGGAACAGTTCTGGTACTGAGACCAAGTTCAGGTTGATCTTTACAGGCTTTACCACCATTGCTCGGTGGAGGATTATTGCACTGTCTCTGTTGAGTTTTTGTTCCGTCTGGCTTACATGTACGAGTACAGGTACTATTGTCTTGCCAAGCACTATATCTACCATCAACTGTAAAAAGAAGGAAAGACCTGTTAATCAATCACCAAAGAATTACACAAACACCTACACCATAAAGCTAGGCCCAATAGTAGATAAAAGCATGCAGAATGAACGGTATAAATCACACAACTTACCGGCCAAGTCACAATTGGGGAACGCGTTGATGACACATTTTTTGCATTGAGGATCGTATTTCATTCCTGTGTTACATTGAATGCGTCTAGGAGGGCATTCTCCACATGCATAGTAAGCGTTAGGGTTTGTAGAATCAATGACGTGATCGCCAGTTAATTTACCAGTACAAACATCTAAATAGATTATACAGTATAGAATAATTTCTTTATTTATTTTTTCCTATTCTCGATTTTTGCTATTCATGATGATAAATTACATGCATTTCAATTAACAAATTAGAGTAAAAGAAGAGTAGTTATCGTTAAGAAACCCTTAGATGATTGATTTCTAGTTCTTCTCAACAGATATTGAAATACTAGAATTGAAATGATAGTATAGATAAACCGCATTGCACAAGCTTTTTTTATATAGAAATGCCTAAATTTCAGCACTTACTTTCACCACTAAAATACATTGTTTTGGAATTAGAAATCAGGGAACTCAGTTGTCTTGTTTGCGATAGAGTATCCTCAAAAACAGTGTTTGGTTGGGAAACATATCCAACCTACAAGAATTGAAATAAATGCATAACTAGATTTGTTCTTCTAAACAAAGTTTTTACCATAATGATCGATCCTTTGATTGATCATAAGAAACAATAAAATTAGACATTGTTAAGACCTTCTGACAATTAACTGTAGGTTAACTTGATTCGTATGGTTTATTAAATTTCACATAATATACTATCTACAACAAAAGAGAATTTGGTTAATAGGAATAGCAGAATGTGATATTTTGTACTCTAATGCTTATATTGTTTGAATTTCGTCTACCGTAATATTTCCTGCATGATGTATTTTAAGATATTTAGATATTGCTTACTCGTGCATCTTCAGCAGCTCCCCAATTGATTTGGATGTATCCTAAGATGGCATAAGAGGCACAACCATCTGTGACAAGAGCCATTTGGAATCTATTCCTCTGAAGAGTAAATTAAGGAGTAGTTTGATAAATACGATTATTAGACTTCTTCAATTTCAATAAATTCCCCAAGATTCAAATATTATAAGATACACACAAATTAATTTGTTAAGTCGTTATGACGTCAAAACGTGAAATTAACGTTGTAACAACGTCGCTCTGACGTCATGTACCGGCACTGTATATGGAACGTTATGAGAAGCGTAAAACATTTTTAATTTATGGAACGTATTCCAAATGAAATATGTATCTAATGGTCTTCGTTTTTGTTGTCCTATTGGATGGATTCTTTTGACGGCAATAAACTAATTCCACGATATCAGTAATTATTGCTCGACATCAATTAAGAATCCTCAAGAGAGATTTATGACACTAAACAAAATACAAATTTTAGTACGTTTTTAAATGCACTTTACGTTAATGCATAAAATAAGAAAATGAATAATCTTCGAATCTCTCATTGCAAATTTTCGTGTTCCAATAGCTGTAATAGTTTTTGTCTTGCCAATTAACAAGAAAATAATTACTAGCAAAGCGCACAAACATTACTTTAGCATAAACAAAAAATAATGTTTGAGAGTTACTCGTAGTGTTCCGTTTTATAGGAAATACTACATAAATAGTAGTGGTAGAAGTAATAATGAAAACTGAGGACGTCTAGTATTTGTACTAACCATACAATGATATAGTATATCAGGCTTTTCGCCTTCCCTATAAACTAGGAAAATTGATCATGATTGCTGAAGTGAAGAGCCACACCTACCTTCAACTCCCATAGACTTACCGCACATATTAGATTACCTAAGCTTTGCTATTCATACGTTAAAATAACAGAGGTCGGGATCGAACTTGTAACAAGGTGGAACCTCCACCGACAGAGTTAACCGGTGGCATATATATATATATATATGTATGTATGTATGTATGTGTATATAACTGAAGGTTTGCTTACAGGGAAATAACATCCACAAGGTGAAACGTCGTCCCACTCAAACAGGTAGGCAGAGCTCAAGTTGATAGCACTCAAGGAACTTCTAGCTGATACCAGTAATTGAGCGAATGCTGACAGCTCCGATGAAACAGCGTTTCGGTATTTAACAGAACCAACAAAGAATCCATTAGTATCGGCCCAGAATGGCATAATGGCGTCTGTACGGATCACATTCAAGGCGCTTGCGGGAAATCCGCGGGTATCGGATGAAGTTACTGGCGAAACAAATGATACAATACCATTCAAGCTGACCTAGGGTGAGAAATAGTACAGGTTTCTTTATAAGAACCTAGTTTATAAGAATGCTGCTGAACATGAGATTTCGACAAAAATTCAGAACATACTAAGAACATGATTAGTCTGAATTTGTTATTAGTAAGAAGAGAAGAAAAATTTATTTTAAAACAACTTTTTTTTGTTTTTTTCATACTAACGGAATAATGATTGTTTAGGGAAGAATAAAGATATCGGCTGAAGCTAGAGTAGGCTAAGCTTGCTATAAACAAGAAAAACTCTAAATAAGAAAACAAGCTATATTAATAAGAAACAATCAATTCCCCAATTTCTATTGTTCTTTAATGGAAACCGGTAAAACAATTAAACATTAATCAATCAGTTGTTCAACTCAATGATTAAATTGACACGTTCAGCTTGCAGCAGCTTCAAGGACGATAGACGAGAATCTATAAGTGTCTTGGAAAAGTGATAAAAGTTTCTTTAAATCATGTACATATTTTAATTCATTAAATATTAATTGATTTAATTCGATTTAATTCATATAGCTCGTTAGCATGACCTCCGTGATAAAAATGGATATCGAATAAAGGAATTTGTTCTAGTTATTGACGATAATTAAAAATATGATATAAAATAAAATGATGAGATCATACTAATGTACCTCGTTGACAATAGAATAAGATTCTTTACTAAACAACGAGATTGCCGTTGACGAACTTTTTTTTTGATTGAGAGATATTAAAATATTTAATCCTATTTGCATTCTTTGTAGAAAATGGTTGCTTGACATTTATCTTTGCATCTCGGTTTCATGAGAAAAATTAGGAATAATGTAAACTATCATAGTTGTTATCATAGATAATCCTTGTAATTTTTCTTATCAGAGGCGGATCTATAGTGTGTAAAACCTCTGTGAAGGAGAGCTAGAAAAAAAAGTGTTAAGGCTTTTTTCGAGAATAACTACTTTTTACTCTCCTTCTTCGTTCTCGCGGTTTTTTTAACGTGAATACTTGTCACTTTTTTTTTGCAGTTGCATAAAATAAAACTGTACACTAGCTTGAATGACGGTGCTGCCCACTGTGGGATGTGTGCGGAATAAGAGAATATGATGATGATTGCAATGATGAAGAAGAGGAAAATCAAGAAGAAGTCAAATAAACAAAATCTCAAAAAATGATCTAATTTAGCCTACGTTACTTGCATCCACAGTCTGCTTTCTTTATCCTTAACATATGTGAAGAAGAGCGAGAAAAAAAAAGAGTTTTTTTATAACACCCGCCTCGTTCTCATGTTTGCAACTTGACTAAAATTACCGTTCAGCAAATCTTCGTGTATATTTACGGAGGAGAAGAACAAAACAAAAATCATTTAAAAATGTCCTTCTGCTAGATGGAGACTGGAAAAAGTGCTGATCCGGGTAAATTTCAGAGGCAGATCCATAGGGTCGGCAAACACATGTGTAGGAGAGCAAACAGATAATTATCTGTTGAGAAGCTTAACACGATAATTGTCTTTTCACTCTCCTTGGCACTCTCCTATCTCTGCATCTGAATTTAAACCTGATTACTAATGTCACTGAGTGTCAGTGGCACGTTTTAATAGTATAAAGCTATAATTCCATTACACTTGTTGCTAATGGCTCTCTTTATTATAATCGCTTTGTCGCTCCAATTAATTAACATGATAATTATTATTGATAAGTTAATTTAAATCACTTTAGCAACAACACAAAGTACAAAACAAACCGTAAAGGTACACGTGACACGATATCACATACTTTCATTGCAGGAAAAAATAACAGAACAACACTCGAGTAATCACGTCATAAAAAATTGCAACCTATAAACTAAAAGTTTCAGATTTAGTCTCTGTAGAGAGACGGACTTAGCGAAATAGCGAGACTAGTCAAAAGCTCTACGGAGGAGGAATATTATCAACAAAATTAAGGGCATTCTTGGTAAAAATGTTCTTCTTCGTACATAACTATATGACTATACCAAATTACAAGGAATTTAAAATATTAATGGTTTAACGAAATTACAGGATGATACAATAGTGACAAGAACCCAGATTATTCTGAGTGACTGATTATATGAGGTGGGTTGATCTGGATTGGGTTGATCTTGGGCAGAATTGTAGATACCATGTTTTCTCTAATTATTAGCCCCTATAAGCATACGAGTACAAGTATATTTCATTCAATTGTTTAAAAAAAGTTCCTTTCTTAATTTCTCAAATTTTTGTGTTCATATGTTTTGTTTCGATGTTTATTATAAGTGCCCTCTCTAGTTATTATGAGCGCCCTCTCTAGTTATTATAAGCGCCCTCTCTAGTTATTATAAGCGCCCTCTCTAGTTATTATAAGCGCCCTCTCTAGTTATTATAAGCGCCCTCTCTAGTTAGCGCCCTCTCCAATAAGCGCTCACCTAGCGTTCAAAAACATTCATAAGTGCCCAGGCGCTTAATTGAGAGTATACAGTGACGCGATCTTTAGTAAATAGGACTACTAATTTTAGATTGTGTTTATATGGCATGGCAAGCTGATCCCACTTTCTCAACCTGGGTCAACTTGCCTTTATTTATTTCTAAACAATAAATAACAACTGATGTTGTTTTTTTGTAAATCAAGTATGCGGGATCATCTTATAATCAGTCTGAACGATTAGGGAGAGCCCGCCAGATTAAATGAAAAGCCCCTTTATAGAAAACAGCTTATACTCTCGAAGATTATCCTGTTCGTGTCGTCAAACCACGTGCGAGCGTAACTAAGCTTTTTGGGAGAATATTTAGATTGACTATCAAAGATATTCTGATTTCCGATTAAATTCATGTCATGTAAATGGGCACGGAAACTTAACTTAGTACTTAGATCCTTAGTTTGTTTGCTCGCAAATTCCGTGTTGTCTTTTTATTAATTTATAATTTAATTTTGGGGATGTGTATTTGATGTTTTACACCCTTACAATTGTATTTATATGCACAAGAATAATAAATACATATTATAAATACAACTATTTTTCAGATTAGTCTGAGTGAGTGAGTCACCCTTGTCTTTTAAATTTGACGACGATAAAGAAATCGAGAATACAAATCTAAGTACTATAAAAAACACCTTTGTTTATCTTTGGTAACAAATTAAGAAAAACAAACAACTTTTGTGATTGTTCAATTTCCAACAGTAACTAAAAGAATATACAGAATTTTAGTTGTTTTCTTTCTCTTTTCCGAGATAAATAGGGTGTTCTTTATAGGTGCACCTCCGTTATTGCCTATTAACTGTTTGCAAGAAATTTAAAACTTACGTGAACCGAACTGTATTTCTTTGTGAAGAATGGGAATTCGCTGTTAAAATTGACTAAAGTGGTGCCATCGTCGTTCCCCTGGAAGGTCTGGACAGGGGCATTAGACATCGTGAATATCTGCACTGCCACAGAAACATGCCACACGGCGACAAGCACCGCTAACAGTTTCAGCATCTTTTCAAATTGCACTTGAGTGGTGCTGCAGAATCTAAATCAACAAAAATTTATTTTAGATACTGGCCAAACACCTCTTGTTCATAAGAGTACTTCTTGTAAATTAAAGAAGCTTGAGGCGAGGTGAGGTCGTATAATCTTTCCCTCAAACTATAAATGAGTAATAGAATAGAACACACCCACAGACAATCAATAGGAAACACAATGACTCGTATTGTGTGCCTACGAAGAACCCATAACTACGTACACAACAATTTAGTATTGGCAACGATGCCATTGGTTCGCTTTTGTTCGATATTGTTAGTTTGCTTATTTCTGCTTCGCTAATTATGATAGTAGATAAGTCTTCCTTATCTAATCCTTTCTTTGTCTACCTTGTTAATATTAAATCAGTTTATTTCATATTCGCATAACCTTAAATAGATAATGCATAAAACTAATTTGGTCTCCGTCACTGGTAGTAGACGAAATTGCTTATCGCATACCTCAGAGTCATCCTTTATGATTATCTTATATTCCTTTCTATTTTTTTCATTTCGCCAGCCTTCAGGTGGATTAAAATATTAGTTTGTATTAGTCATTGCACAGTGCCGAGTGGAATGCCGTAAATATTATTCGACGTTCTTTTATTTTTTTTCTCGTTGTATTCGTTCATTATGCAGCCTTAAGATTGTGCCGAGTGCAATACCGCGAATGTTTTTGATTTTCTCATAATTACCGCTTTTATTTCGCGAGCCCATCATGCAAAAAACAGGTATTTTTCACGCTAATGATAACACGGCCGGCACATGACGTCAGAATGATGATGTTGTTACATCGTCGTAAAAACGTCCAAACAACGTCCAAACAACGTCCAAATAACGTCCAAATAACGTCCAAATAACGTTGTGTGCCGGCTGGTAAATGTTTATACACTACACTCACCATAACGAGAGTTAAAGAGGAACTCAAAAACAGATTGAGTTACGGGAAATTCGAGCTATCGGGGGGTTTGATTTATAGTGATTACATTATTGTTTTCCAAATTCATCCTTCGGGAATATCTGTGGAGGGACACCAAGCTAACTTGCAGAGAAAAAATGATTTCCATTCAATTGAAAACCGAAAAATATTATGACCTTTATTGTTCCTTTTATGTTTTTGAATTTATCTTCTCACGGATCAGAATCCAAATCCGTTTAGCACAGTGGTTATTAATAATTATATAAAATAATTGTCACCTATTTAAGACAAGCATCGTTTCATTAAACCATAAGGTTTTTCTTTCCCGTTTTTTTTGTTTTTTTTTAATCAAGTTATTTAAGCAACTACATGTATTTAACAACATGAAACGAGAAAAATGCAAAAAAATTACGGTTTTGTGGAAAGGTGTCTCCCCTAAACATCTTAAATTTTTATTTAAATTCTAAATTTAAATATTCGAAGTAAAAAGAAAACTTTTCCCACCTTGGTTAATACTCTCCAACGTTTATTGGCGAAAATGGATCACGTGACCGCTAAATATAAGCAGTACCCTGCAACGTTGTAATAGATAGAGATGTAAGTGGAACTGTTTATTAGTCTTTATTCACACAAAATGTCTTTGCTTAGATTTACTTACAAGTCATAAATAAGACCTATCGGTATTGCCAAAAGTGAAGTGCTTGAATCATGTTAAATTGTACAAAGACTCTTCTTTTTTATTTTAAATAAACGTTGGATTGCCATTAAAAAAAAAGGAATACAGTATTTAAATTATCAGATATAACTACATAACATATTATCAAGTAAAGCCATTTAATGTATAGTTATATATATATTTAGAAGGAGAGAAATAACGATCTTGAAAGTAAATTTTGCCATCTATATAATATCTTTCGATAAGAAGTGCCATTGAGATGACGTCGGTATGGGTTGTTCCTTAAAGAAAGCCGAATAAAATTTTTTTTTTTAATGGTTTATATTTGTTTTCGGTTGTCTTGTCAAAAAACTGGATATAAATATCAGATTAAGCAAATGGAAAAAACAGGTACAAAGGGTTTAATTATTCTTTTTTTGTCAAAAGGTCTTTGAGCCTCAGGTTTCTTTTTAGCACATGTTCTTACTATCCGATAAAATTGGAGCCTCGTGTTCTTATAAAATTATTCTTATAAAGAAATAACAAAAAATCGTGTAATAAAATAAACTTGTCAATATACAGGGTCCTAAATTACACCTACACATTTGTTTGCCAACCCCAGTAAATCGAAGAAGAGTGAAAGAATATTATCTTGTAGTGTTTCTTGACGAATAATTTTGTTGGCTCTCCTACGCGTGTGTTTTCAGACCAACTAGAGATTCCATTATAGAAAGGAATCTGTATGATAGCAAAGAGGGAACTGTAACGTTGCAACAGATTTTTAGTACAAACATTAAAGTTTCATTAAATATAGGTGTGAAGTAGGCTTTTGTTTCTACACAAATTATAAGAATAGATTTTATTGCTTTTTCAAGAACCACAGAAGTTCATGCTTTTTGGATGTACTCAAAATCGCCTGGAACTAGCGAAATCAGTTTGGTTTCGTGTATATGCAACTGACTGCAGTACCTTCAAACCTATTTACTACAAGAGCGAAGAAGCGAACACGGAAATTGAAGGCTTTTAACAGCGAAAACAAAAAATATATAAGTAAGTAAGTAAGTAGTAAGTAATGCGGGGAGGTCTCGTGTCGGTATCAACCATACAGCGAGGGAGTCTATCCCCTTTGCCTTTGCGCTAGACCAGGGAGATTGATTGCTGAGGTGGAGCGCCACACCTACTCTCAGCTCCCAGTGACTTACCGCACAGATCAGATTACCCAAGCTGTGCTACTCATACGTTGAGTTGACGGAGGCAGGGATCGAACCTGCAACCTTTCGGTTACAAGGTGAACGCTCTACCGACTGAGCTAACCTGCCACTAAAAAAAATAAAATAACAATATAATAACAATATAAAATAACAATATAAAAAATAAAAAATATATAATAACAACAAGCCTTTCTATTCTAACGTTTTTGGCATACGCCTTCTTCAGGAATAAAATACAATAACAAGTTATTATGTTTTGAACTTGAGGTAACCTTCTATGACCTTCGGAAATATTAGTGGCCACCCTCCTGTAGCTGGTCTAAAAACAAAAGTAAAAGTATTTCTCCCGTATTGTGTCCATATGATCAACCACCCGTGGATTGTCGTTAAATATATTCTGCGGAAAGTAATTAAATCAGTAATTCCAATGTAATAGCTTGATGGCGGTATGGATAATGGAAGCCAAATATATTATTAACCAAATATTAAATTACTTAATTTGAAAGTTTTTTTTAGTTGAGCCTTGCGGATTGTTATAATCATTATTAAATTACTTTAATTAAATTAAATTAATAAACTAAAGGTCATTAATAAACGTTGTTCGGAATGTTTTAATTGGAACTAATAAAACGGTGTTGCAAAAAGTTTGATCCTGAAAAAGCAATTTTTTTTGGTGTTTAGAGAGTTGGTTGGTTTTTGGGTTGGAATGTCTCATACAACCCAAAAGCCAATCGCAAAAGAGCGGTTTGGTAGGAGACTTAGTCTAGCATGGTATTTTCGTGAGAACGAGCGTGATTTTGTTCATAATATTTTTAAAAAGAAATCTTTGAAGAGATTCTGCTATTGAAATATATTTAAGTAGACTCGAGGAAGAGATTTTTAAACTTAATACTAATATTAGGGATCATAATGTTACTAGGGAAGTAAGGAAAGCAGTCGATTCTCTCAGAAATGACACCTCTATAATCATCAAAGAAGCTGACAAAGCAATCGGTACTAAGGTGGCGCCAAACTATGCGATTTTGTTTATGGTTGTTTTAGAGCAAAAGCTTCTTTTATCTTCGCCGTTGAAACCTTTGGTCTGGTGGAGATATATTGATGACATCTTTTTATCTGGGAACGTGGTGAAGAGAATTTGAAACTTTTCCTTAAACACATGAATCAAGCTCATCCATTAATTAAATTTACGTCTGAACATTCTAAGCACCTTATCAACTTCTTGGATGTTCAAGTAAAACGTAAAGGTAATAAATTAGTTACTGATTTCTACGTTAAACCTACTGATACTCATCATTATCTTGAGGCTACGTCTAAGGGTGTTATTATCATTGTAAAAATTCTATCGCCTATAGTGAAGCCTTAAGATTGAATCGCTTGTGTTCGGAAAGTCAGGATTTTGATAGGCGTTGCAATAGTTTGGAATACTGGCTAGGTAAACGTGGATACGATCAGAAGTTAGTTAGGAATATGGTATTACAGGCTCGAAAACATAAGCGGAAGGATATTTTAAATTTGGAAAAAAGTGACAGGAAGTACAAACTCACTTTAAACATAACATTTCATCCTGCTTTTCAAAATATTAATTCCCTGTTGAGGAAAATCCATATACTTTTAGTTTGTGATAGTGAACACAGTAGGTTTTCGAAAAGGAAAGAGCCTCAAAGACTTTCTTGTACGTGCCAAGTTTCTTTCAATTTGTTGTAATCAAGGCTTGGGTGGGATATGCAACGGAAAACGTTGCGGTGTATGCCAACTTGTTGCCAAAACTACTACTTGCTTTACAGATGTTGAGAACAATACGTACAACATTAGACGTGCTAATCTTAACTGTAACTCAACTAATGTTGTGTATCTTCTCACTTGTAGAGCTTGTGGTATTAAATATGTTGGTAGCTGTACCACTAAGTTTAGGGCTCGTTTTAACAATTATAATTCCTGTAACAATCGGCATAAATCTACTATAGTTCCTCAACAAAATCTTCACAATCATTTTGACCTCTCTGGTCATTCAGGTATTTCAGATTTTGAATTTACTTTAATTGATCAGAGAGAAACCCTTGAATGTACTCGAAAACGGGAGAGGTTTTGGCAACATAAACTTAGTACTTTTATCCCGAAAGGCCTTAATGATTGTGAAGTTCCATCTTAAGTTTTCCTTATTTAATATTTTTTATGTTGAAATATTTGGTATTGAACATCTTTTGCAACACTTAATTGTATTGACCTCGTTTGGGAGCTACCCACTTGGGGGTTGTATTTTTACACCATTTAGCTAATATTATACACCCTAGATTTTCTACTTTATATTTTTTTATGTAATAATCTTTTTTTACCAATAGTAGGCTATAACTCTGGTACTTAGAAGGGGGTTTTTAGCTATGGTTTTGGTTATTTTATGTTTTTTCTTTTATTATTGTTATTTTACCCGTCCGCTGTGTATCAGGCCCGGCGGAAGCAGTTTGAAAGTGATGCGGCGAGCTGAGCTGACTATTTAAGATGCTACATTTCCAAAAGAAGAGTCTAGATATTATTATAATATATCGTATTATTGTACAGTATAAC
>JAUEKX010410420.1:0-17477 GCA_031834005.1 Dendronotus venustus
AACTAATTCGTTTGATATTTTCAGAAGTAGCTTATTCCATAAGTCTATGACAAAGGGAAAGTATGAGTATTTAAAGACCTTCACTCGAGCATGTTGACGTTGGTATTTAACATTTACACAGCGTTGTCGTGCTGGCTTAGTTCCCTCGTCCACAAATTTCAAATCGTTGTTGATGTCAAATAGTAATTTGAGGCTAGCTATGTATCTTCTAGCTTCCAGTGATCGTAATTTCAGCAGCTGGATCATACGAGTTGGGCTGAAGACATATTGCCACTTATTCTCTATCCAACGAGCTGCCTTTCTTTGTACCATTTCTACTTTGTTGATAAGTGATTGTGTACCATTTGGACTCCAAACGGAGCTAGCGTATTCTAAAATTGGTCGGACGAATACTTTGTAACATAACAGTTTGGATTCTTTGTCGAAGTAGTTGAGATTTCGTTGGAGGTACAGACGGACGTTTGTTGCTTTCGAGATGATGTTGTTGATGTGTTTTTTCCAATTTAGATTTTTTGTTATGGTTACACCAAGGTATTTTGCTTGCTCAACTTTCTCAAGCTGGACACCGTGGATGAAATAAGAAGCATCCACTATCTTTCTTTTGTTGGTAATTCTGAGGAGCTTGCATTTCTCAGGATGAAACTCCATAGACCAATTGTTTTCCCACAAGACTAGTTTGTCAAGATCATTTTGAAGGATGTGAGTATCCGCAAGTTTCTTGATAGTTTTGTAGAGAAGAGAATCATCTGCAAAGAGTGGTAGCGACGATTCCACGGTTAAGGGCATGTCGTTTATGTATACGAGGAACAAAAGGGGCCCTAAAACAGATCCTTGGGGAACCCCTGATGTAACTGGAGAGCTTTCAGAATTTGTACCTCTAACAACAACATTTTGTGTTCTACCTGAAAGAAAATCTTTAATCCAGGCATAGATTTTTCCACCAACCCCGTAATGTTCCAGTTTTAATAATAATTTTCGGTGGCATACTTTGTCAAATGCTTTACTAAAATCAAGAAGTATTGCATCCACCTGTTCTCCGTTGTTTAGAGATTTAGCAAAGTGGTTGACAGTGGTGAGGAGTTGCGTCTCGCAAGATCGTTTTTTGCGAAAACCATGTTGATTGTTAGATAGTATTTTCTGATCCTCCAGGTGATTGATAATGTGGCTGTGTAAAACATGCTCCAAGAGTTTGCAAGATATGGACGTTAGGCTCACAGGGCGATAGTTTTCAGCTTTTGATTTTGACTTGTTGTTGCCTTTATGGATTGGTGTTACTAGGGCATGTTTCCAGTCGTTTGGTACTGTTGATTGGTTCAATGTGGCGTTGAAAAGAAGAACATACGAGTCTGCTACTTGTTCAGCACATTCTTTTAATAAACGGGATGCAACATTATCTGGTCCACTAGCCTTTGTAGGACCAAGGTTGTTAATAAGTTTTATAATGCCATTACGTGTTATGGTGATTTGGTTGATTTGGCAGCTCTTTTTGCCCTTAATGATAGGAGATTTGCCATCGTCCTTTGAGAAAACACTACAATATTGTTTATTCAATATCTCAGCTATGGTTTCGTCTTCGGATTGCAGTTGGCCATTCTCGTCTACTAATGGTGCGACTCCGACAATGTCTCTACGTTTTGATTTTATGTACTTGAAGAGTTTTTTCTTATCACCACCAACAGATTTCTTGATGAAGATATTTTTCGCTTTGTTGTATGTCTTACTAGTATTGCGATAACACTCTTGGAACCTCTTCCAATCTTTAGGGTCTTTTGTCAATTTAAAGCGTCTATATCTGCGTTTTTTCATGCGAGCTGCTCTTTTACATTCGTGGGTGAACCAAGGTTGCGAGAAGCGATGTGACGTGGTTTTAGTTGGTACGTGCTCTTTTTGAGTATTCAACAAAACTGACTTAATGTCGTTCCAAAGTTTGTTTACTGGTGTATCTATATTATGGTTTTGACAAACAACAGTTAGGTTCTTCTGCATGTCTGATTTTAATGCTTCAACATCTGTCCTATTCCAACAGTTAATTATTCGTTTTACTGGTTTGTGGCGTTTTGGACAGCAAAATGTGTCAGCAAGGATTCCAGTGTCGTGGTCACCAAAGCCCATGATTGGTGTACATGTGTTAAGAAGACCATGTCGGTTTGTTAGTAGCAGATCAAGTGTATTTTCTAGACGTGTAGGAAAGTCTACCAGCTGCTTCAATGCACAGGTCTCAAATGCCTCTAAGAAGTTTTCATTCAATGATTTTGCGTATTGATAGCTTACGATACTGTTATTCGACCAGTCAATGTCGGGAAGGTTAAAGTCTCCTCCTATCCATATGGGATTGTTTTTGTATTTCTTGCATGTTTGCTTAATTTCTGATATCAATTGATCGTTTTGGATATCGGTGTTGTACATAGTGCGGTAGCAGGCGCAAATTATCATGGGTTTGTCAAATGTCTGAACTTTAAGCGAGACAATCTCCGCTGTTTCATGTTTAACTTCTTCAATGATTAGCTCCTCTCTGTAAATGACAATTACTCCTCCCCTGCCGTCGGCTCTGTCTTTACGTGTTGCTGTGTAATTCACGGGTACAATCTCAGTAGTTATCATTTTCTCTGTAAGATGTGATTCAGAGCCCATTAGGATATCTATATTATTGTCATGGATAAAGGCTTCAAGTTCCGTGCGTTTGTTCATGATACCTTGGAAGTTGCATACTGCGAGTATTAGTCTTTCTGCTGTTTTGGTACGTGCATATGGTTTTTTGACATTTTTATCTATGTCTGTCCTTTTTGTTGGTGTGTTATCTGCATTGGAAATACCTAATGAAGTGTTTGAGGTATCCTGAATTTCACAAGTCTGGCAAGCCCATGTGAGATGTTCGTTGTTTATGTAGTTGTTAAAGGTGTTGATACTCATGCCGAGGCATTCTCGATGGTGCCATCTATTGCATTCGTCACAAGCAATTGATGAGCCTTCAGCATCTTCATTACATACCGGACAGTTCTGCTCCTCAGCCAGCATTGTTATGTTCTTGTGTGATGTATGACCTTTTCACTTCACTAGAGTGCAGGTTGGTCTCATCCCTGGTAGTGCTGGTTTTGCTGGGTTGACTACAGCATTTTCACCGTTCTTATATTAATACTTATACTCAGTGACTAAATGGTTGAGTATTTTTATCTGTCTAGTTTAGAAGGCATATTTCTTTATCCTCTAGTCATCTCTTACAACAATTTATTCAACATATCATGAGTAAAGCATTGAAGCCTTGTCGATTGGATGTTGATCCAACTTCTCCAAAAGCTGCCAAAGAATGGAAACATTGGAAAAGAACTTTCGACAATTTTATCACCGAAAGTGGATGTTCAAACAAACATGTATCTATGGCACTCACTTCTATGAAATCAACCGCTATTGGAAGTTGCAAATTAAACCTTCTTGTAAACAACTGTGAATACCAGAATGTTACAGTAGACATTCTTCAGAATCTTTGTAGTGATATGATTCTTCGACTTGATTATCGATCTTTTAATAAGGATGATAGAGACTTTATAAAAACTGAAATTCAATGTCTTCTTAAAGCAGGAAAGATCCAGAGAAGTGATTCAGCGTGGAGAGCTCAAGTCCTTGTTGCTAAAGACGAATTTAACCGTCATCGTAACAAACAATCAAACAATCAATCAATACACTAACCTTGATGCATACCCTCTTCCACGAATCGATGAAATGGTTAACCGACTGTCAAAGTATAAGTTTTTTTCAACATATGATCTCAAAAGCGCTTACCATCAAATTCGACTTCAAGAGCACGAACGAAAGTATACCGCCTTTGAGGGTCTTGGTGATTTGTATGAATTTGTGGTAATACCATTTGGTGTAACAAATGGTGTACCATGTTTTCAACGTTCGATGGACGATCTTGTTAATGAAAAGGGACTAAAAGATACTTTTCCTTATCTTGATAATGTAACTATTGGAGGAGTAGATGAAGCTGATCTTAAACGAAATGATCTAGCTTTCCAAGAAATGATTAAGAGACGTAACATAACCCTCAATAGTACCAAAACCGTGCAAAGTGCATTGTCAATCGACATTCTTGGCTATCGAATAAGTCAAAATTCAATCAAACCAGATCCAAAAAGACTACGTCCACTTCTAGAGTTTCCACCACCCTCAAATGCTGCTTCCTTGAAACGAGCAATGGGCATGTTCGCCTATTACGCAAAATGGATCCCTCAGTTTTCAGACAAGATTCAACCGCTTGCTAAATCCGAATCTTTTCCACTATCTAAAGCTGCCATGGAATCGTTTAATGCCCTCAAGAATGAGTTAGGAAATGTTGTTCTGGCTCCAATCAATGAGGACATACCATTGGTAATTGAGTGTGATGCTTCAGACGTAGCCATATCTGCTTCGCTTAATCAAAATGATCGCTTTTATGTCCAAAACTTTGTCAAAAAGTGAGAAATGGTATCCAGCTGTAGAAAAAGAAGCCCTTGCTATTATCGAATCTGTTCGAAAATGGAACCATCTGCTATCTCGTTAACCTTTTACCCTGATTACTGACCAACGTTCCGTATCATACATGTTTGATAATCGAAAACAAACTAAGATAAAAAACAATAAAATTCAGACATGGCGTATGGAATTGGCTGAATTCTCTTACATCATAAAATATCGAGAAGGGAATAAGAATGTCGTGGCTGACTCCTTTACTCGAGCCCATTGTTTAACTGTGTCAAGCAATCTCGATGATATCCATGTCCAGCTCTGCCATCCTGGTGTGACTCGGCTCCTTCATTTCGTTAAAACCAAAAATCTTCCCTTCTCTACTGAAGTCAAGCGGATTTGTTCGAATTGTAAGATTTGTGCAGAACTCAAACCACAGTTTTACAATTAAGGTGTTAAAGGAAAATTGATAAAAGCAACTCGACCAATGGAAAGGTTAAATCTAGATTTTAAAGGACCTCTTCCATTCGTAACGCGTAATAAATATTTCTTAACAGTGATTGATGAATATTCTTGCTTTCTGTTCGTCATACCAATTCCTGATATTGCAACACCGACTGTCATCAAAAGCCTGGATTCCATCTATTCGCTATGTGGCATGCCAGAGTATGTACATTCCGACCGAGGGAAATCACTCATGTCGGCAGACCTTGTGAAATATCTCACCGACAGAGGTATTGCATCGAGTCATAGTACACCGTATCACCCTATTGGAAATGGGCAAGTCGAACGCTATAATGGTATTGTATGGAAAGCTATTCGACTTGCTTTAGCTTTGAAAGGTCTACCTGTATCACATTGGGAAAGAGTACTTCCTGATGCATTACATTCAATTCGCTCCCTTTTAACTACATCGACAAACACCACACGTCATGAGCGTTTCTTCAACTTTCAACGTAAGTCCAGTCAAGAAAAATCATTACCTTCGTGGTTGACACCAGGTCCAGTATTTCTCCATAAATTTGTTAGATCAAGTAAACATGATGATCTTGTTGAGGAAGTTGAGTTAACCCATGTTAATCCAACGTATGCTTATGTTAGGCGCAACGATGGTCGCAAATCAACCGTTTCGTTATCTGTTTTATCACCATATCCGAGAAATGACGAAAATCACCAGTCTACCATGAGCCAACCAAAAATTCTGACAGAGCCAACAGACACTGCTCTTGATACCAATTGTGATGAAACTACACAAGAAGTTGAAGTTGTAGAATTGAAACCAGAGGTTGAAACAGAAACTTGTGTCTACTGACAATGTGCGTAGATCCACACGCAATAGACGCAAACCCCAGAAGTATGGATTTGAAGAAGACTAAGAAACTCCTAACTGACGGAGAATGTTATGAAATTTCGTTGATATTGATGTTATTTTTTGTTTATTTCTAGATCTATATACATTTACAACTAACACATTTATCGTGGTTTTATATTGAATAGAGCCTAGTTTAGAAGGCATATTTCTTTATCCTCTAGTCATCTCTTACAACAATGTACATTTGTAGATATTTTTTATCTGCTTTTATTTGTTTGTTTTTAGCTGATGATGATTCATATAGAATCGAAATATATTCTTAAAATAAAAATAAGTAACTGATACATTGTTGGTCATATTTGTTACATTATCATTGCTCGACGATGTTCCTATCGCTTAAGTTATTAACATTATGCATACCTTTTTGTCAAAAAAATTAAATAATGATCTAATCAGCAATCAAACATATATATATAGGTTATTAAAACGTCCTTTTAAAATTTCCTTGCACTATCTTATAATAACAAATAACATTTCATAAGAGGGCTTTTTAAGCTTTTACAGAACACATTTTTCAGGACACCATATTTCCAAGAACAAATATATATTTTAGAAAATCATCTTAACTGACACTTTTAAAGTAAATGCAAATGTTATCATAATATGTTATCTTAGGTAAGTTGTTGATATGAATAATTTATTAAGTTAGAACTAGAACTATTTAGCTTGTTAGACTTGTTAGAATTCTTTTTTGTCTGTTGTGTCTTAAAATTGTGACCATGCAAAAATAGATCAAGCAGCTGGAGCTACATCTTCTAAAAACTAACCAAGTTCAAAATGCATTAAAAAAACAATTCGAAAAACTTACTTTTAAGCCACCGTTTTTTTTATCATATCTAAGTTAAATTTTCAGAATAATGTCAACGAGAGACGACAAAAGAATGAAGGGCTGCAAATGCAGTCGCCATCTTGAGATTCTCTACTTGTAAACAAATAAACATTTCTTGGTTTCTAAATAACAATTCTTATCGTATCATCCAAGAGATCTGGGTATTAGGGCTCGGGCTACTGTAGCAGACCAAGTTGGTATAGATTTTTTGACTGGTCTTTGAGTATATAAATAATAAAAAAAATTTAAAAACTAATTTTATGCGCTTGTCAATTTAAGAAAGAACTAACAAAATTTTATAAAGTTGCCCTTTACCTTTATCAACTTGAACGGGGACTAGGCACTATGTTCTTTTTCCGGGAAAAAATCACCTACTGACTCTTGACTGACCCGCGTTTAAACGCGATAAAATGCAGGCTTTGTCAGAAAATCCGATATCGAAGCGCAGATATTGCAGCGAAGCGACTAGCGACACAGCCAGTTTCGTTTTTTGTTTATTGCGTTTATTCTTTGTTCATGTTTGTTTGATTGTTGTAAATCGATAAGAAGAGCCAGACAATTGGTAATTTTAATCCATCAAAATGGAGCTTCAAATCAAGTATTAAACATTTGTACCAGAATTTAGCTAATATGGCAGATATGGAACATCTTGACCTTGCTATGAACCTTCAACAAGAATCTGTTTACAGCAATTCGAATAATGATGAAGGGGGAGGGGAAATGTCTGATAGAGTTTCTACATTGGCGAGTGGAATTTATGCTGAATTTGAGAGAATGATTCAAAAATATGGATCTGATATTGTTGAGACCTTGATGCCAATGATAGTCAATGTTCTTGAACAATTGGAATCATCCTATAATGTAGGGAATGAAGCTACAATGGAGTTAGAATTATTGGCTGAAGACAATGAACAGTTGATAACACAATATGAAAGAGAAAAGCAGCTAAGAAAATTAACAGAAGCTGTAAGAAACTTTTTATACTGTCATGTTTTAAAGATATATATAATTTATATTAACAAAATTATTTTATTCTAGTTACAGGGGTAATGAGGGCTGACTTTAATAAACAAAAAATGTATACATTCTTGAATTTTTTTTCTTCAACTTCAATCTAGTAAAAAAATGAGAGTTAGTTTTGTTTTTGGATATATATATATATATATAGCTGGTTAATATCTTTACCATTCAGAGACAGCTGTGGATTTGTGTTTGCTTTTAATTTTTTAATTTTTATTGCAATTTAATTCCTCTGTATTAGAGAACATGTAGACATCACTACACATCAAAGATGATCAAACTATTATATTTACAGTGTGTTGATTGCCCTCAGAGTGAGAGCATGTACACTAAAATGCTTTATTCAAATTATCATGTTCTTAAAAATAATTGCTGTAATTTTATGGTATGCACTAAGCAGCTAAAAGAAATCATTTATTTTTTACTATGCCCTTGCTATTTCTCACAAATTACTGCTATGGGAGTAACAATTTTTGCCATTATTTTGTGTAATTCTTAATACTTAAATTCATTTTGCGAGCAATTACTAAAAATTGTAATAAACTACTGTCACCTTGTCTAACTTCGTGTTTTCATGTCTAACTTTGTTGACAAAAAAACAACATAAAAAATATAATATCAAAACATTTCAAACATAACAAAATCCATGCAAATATCTATACCACAGTAGTCATCTATAACAAAATTTAATTTATAAATTTGTAGATATTTCAGGCATTAACAAGCAATTATAATTATTATTAAAATCAATTAACCAAATGAACTCAACACTGTTTCGGTAAATCATATTGGTACCACAAGCAAAGGAGACATTGCATTCCACTCTTTAATTTAATATCTTCTATAAAATTAATCTAATGTAGAGAAAATATAAGAAAAATTAATCTATAATTATTTTTTAAATAAAAAATAACAGTTTTAATTTTATTTTATTTATTTTAATACCTGCCCTCATGAACCAACTTGCAAAAATATACTTACCACATTTTCTGCCACTACTGTCGCCAATAATAAATTATCGTCTTTGATAAAAAACAATCGGTATATGTATGATGCGTGAAAAAGTAAAGTAAATCACTTGTACATAAGTGAAGTGGCAATTAAGTTTGTATGTAAGTGTCAATGACAATTAAATCTTGAACAAAATATATTTAATTGATAGGTTGCTTTATGTTTTAATCTACATTTAAACAATTTTTTTAGTTTGCCAGATACAATGGTTTGTTTCAGTTTCTTAATTCAATGTTTACTTTTTATACTCGGAATTTCATTTAAAGCAATATCTGCATCTGCTTTGGATTACTTACACAAAAGACACTAAATTCATGTTTTTTATTCACTGAAGATTAACAAATAAATGTGAATTATGGGACAAGTTGTATTAATGTCTTTTGTAAATGAAAATAGGAAGGACATTATGAGCTGAAGTAGTTATGAGTTTCATGGCAATTTGGTACAAAGTTTTTAGTAGTTAGGTTGTGAATCATTATTGAAAAATGGACATTACTATTTAATGATGGAGCTGGTTTATTTTTGTATAATTTCTATTGGATCATTTACGTGTTGCAATTTGAGTACAGATATTTTTATGGTCTATTATATTTATCTATTGTTGTATCATATGGTTATGGTGTCTGGATATGAAATAGTTGTAAATTATAAATCTTGGATTGTTTTTATAAATACAATAAAATTGTTTCACCTTACTTTGGTGAATGAAGTTCTTACAAATTGTTTTGTTTTGTGGTGCTTCTTAATCTTAAAACATTTATTTACTTTGCATTACTTAATAAGTATATTTTAATCTAGTGTCTTCACCTTATAATACTTTCCTGAAAGAAAAAAAATTCTTATCCATTATTGATAATAACAGAATTTTATTTCTATTCAATTGAAATTGAGAAAAGATTAAAAAATAAGTTGAAGTAAAACATAACAAAGCAGCTGTTGTAGAATTAAAAGAATTTTTTATCAGTTTTTTCAATTGTTGTTTAAATTGACTCAATTTTATCTTTTCCCTAAAACAATTAACTATTTCATGATCTTTTTGTTAGCAAACTAAAATCCAAAATAAAATCAATAAAATCATAACTCATTATTTTTAATAAATGCATTCGGAAATATTAGTTGCTCATATTGTATCAAACTTCCTTTGGCAGGACCAATATATTATCCTCTATAAACTATTGAGAAATAAATATTTTTTATTATTATTAGAAATATTTGGAATTTGAAGACTCGAAAGAACAAAATCAACAAGATTTGCAGAATGTCATTGATCAATTAGAACATTCTAGAAAGCAAGCTGATAATAAAGCAAAGCAGCTCCAAGATCAAGGTAATAATACTTTATGACATATATATACTTCAGTTTTCTTTCCTTTTTGCATATTATTAATTATAAAAAAGAGTTCTCCATTAAAGAGAATTTTATTTGCAACATTTAAGGTTGTATGACAAAGAAGGCAATTACTCTTTCTAAATTTGCTAAGTTTCTTCCATTAATGTTTCCACAGTTGAAGGTACACATGACCTTTGATGTGTATGTTGTAAGATGAAAAATCAATAAAATTTAAAATAGATTTGTCACAACTACAAATTAAAACCCATTCTGAGTTTATTGTTTTATTGTTTTAGTTGATAGATATGAAGAACGAATTGCAGAACAGAAAAAAGAATATGATATTTTGCATAACAGACATTCAGAGGTACAGTATTTCTTTTTAATTTCATTTAATTATATATATACATTTAAGACTTTATACATTCTAAAAAACAAAAAAGTGTCCATCTATCAAGATTCATTTTTGATATTTATTTATTGAACATTTGTTCATGTTATAGATGCTTCACAATTACATGGAAAGAATGGAAATTCAAGCAAAACTTTCTCCACAACCTCCTACCCCTGAAGCTGTTAGACTAAAGTAAGCTTACTTTTTATTCTTTGTAATATCCCTCTCAAATAAAATCACTTTTTGACTAACAACCCTGTATTTTAAGTTGGTGTATATTTACTATAACGTATACCATAATTCAGAGAATATAATTTCTCATACAGTTATAAACTTATTTTAATCAATTATATATAAATGTTAATTATAATTATTTTGGTGGTAAATTATTGTTTTTTAGAAAAACTAACAGTGGATTAATATCTGCTTCACAACCAAATCTTGCATCTCATAATGAAAATAATTTGCGCAGTCCTTCTACATCAGAACTGGTTGTAAGTACAGGCTATTTGGCACCTGGTGAGAGTAGGAATGATCTTTCATTTGATGATGAAATAACACTTCAGGTCTCAACAGAAGGTTATAATTCTTTTTAATTTTATTGAAAATAATATTACTGTGTAATTAATCTTTTTTTTTATTGATCTATTGACCTTGAGCTTTGTAATTTTTGTATTGAAATACAAAAATCTGATCTTTTTAACATAACAGTGTTCTGATAGCTGTTTTATGTAAATTTTCAAAGAATTTAGAATTTTGCACATTTTCAAAGAATTTTGCACATCTTCTGTTTTCAGATTCTTCAACACCACTGAAAGCGAGAAAAAAGTTAGCTGCAGATGCATTAAAATCAAGTTCAATAGAATATCTTAATGCCCTTGAACCTGGACATTCACACGCTGAACAATTAAATATAACTCCATCTGAACAAGAAAAAATTGAGTTTGCTGATTCTGTTGAGAAATCTAGAAATGCTCAGTTGTTTATGAGCCCTGAAGCACAAGCTATTTTAGAATCCACTCCAGAACTCATCAAGACTGAATCAAAACTTGCTGAACTCGAAATAGGGGAATCCCCTAGAATTGATATTCAATCTGCGCAAAAAGCAAATCAACTTAACTTATCATTATTTGCAGAGATGGAACAGTCAGTTACAAGCAAAACTGATAATGCAATGACTGTTGAACAAAGAGGATTAAAAGAATTTGATATACTTCTCACAGAGAATAAAGATTTAGTAGACCTTAGGTGACTTTTTAGATTGCTTTCTTAAACCAGAGATATGTTTTGATAGAAACACAAAATTTAAGCTATTATTAAGTTAACGTTTTGTTTTCAAAATTAAGGGACTCAACTTGCCAAAGTTAAAACTAAAGTTAGAACTAATTTTTGAATGTTTCCAATTTATTTTACTTTTACTTGGTACTTATATTCTTGAAGCTTTCATATAGACCTTTCCAAATTATGCTGTCTAAAAATTGCAATTTAATGATTGATTTCCTAAACTTTAGGAATAAATTGCAGTCACAAAAGAATGATTTGATACGAAGAGTTGAGGAAATATCAAGGTATTACTGGTTCTTTTGTCCTTTATTCAAATAATATAAAATTTACTCTTTAGGTATTTAATTTAATTTTTGTATCAATTACTAACAAACTTTTCTCAGGTACCGTAATATTTCATGGTTTCAAAAAAAAGAAAACATTTGTAAACAAGCAGGTCTACAATGATTCAAAAGAAATGAAAAACCTGTGAAAGAAATTTTTCATTGTAAAAATGCAGTTACTATTAAAGATTTCACAACTCTTTTTTTAACACAAGCAAAAAAAAGCTTTTGTATAATGATATATACAAGCTGTGGAGGTGGGTGAGATGCCGGTTAAGCTGCTGGAATGAGAAATATTTATTTTATGATTTTCTTTTGTTTTCAGTGACAAAGAAATGCAAGAAGAAGAAATAAATGCTTTACAGACAACCAAATCAAGAATGAAGTTGAAAATATCTGAATTAGAACAGGCTTTGAAAAAGTGAGAGAAATTATTGTTGAATCAATGCTACTAATGCTATAAATACCAAATTTAGTCTGTCTGTTCAATCTCATGATAATTATTTTTCCTGTATAATTATATTCAGGGTTAAACTTGAAAATGAAAAGGCACAGCTTCAATTAAAGAATAAGATTGCAGAGGTATGGTTTGTTTTATATTTTTTGTAAAAATTTTAACAATTTTGGAACCTTGAGTAATTGTTGTTTTGATATATAAATATTGTAAATCTGAAAAAATATGTTTATACTATTTTTATACACTTGAATTTTGACATGCAAAGTGTGTAGCTTTCATCTTAGACCTTAAGAGTTTCAATCTTGAAAATTTGGGACGTTATATATAGTCTAATTTGGTAGCTTCCAATACTCAAACCACAAAAATAAAAAATCATTACTTTTGTTCATTCTTTAGGAAAGGATTTCATCAGCTAACCGCAAGAGATTCACCAGGGTTGAAATGGCAAAAGTATTGATGGAACGTAATCAATACAAAGAAAGACTAATGGAATTACAAGAAGCAGTTCGCTGGACAGAAATGATCAGGTAAGAATTTCTCTACAATCAACAAGATTTCATTGTGGTATATATATATAAATAAATAAATGTATAATTCGAAGGGTTCAGCAAATTCTTTACTAATATTTGGCTTGTATCATTATTGTTTCAACTAATTTTTTTTATCAGGGCTTCAAAAGAAAACCATTTAAATGCAATACAACAAAAGAAAAAATCGTCAATATGGCGTTTGTAAGTAGTTTTTTTATTCTGAATGCTCTAAATATTTATTGACCGATTGATATTTTTATCCAGGATATAGTTCCATCGATTCTTTTCAGTTTATTGAACTGTTAGGCTCCTAAATTAGAGATCTAACATCATTAATGCTCCATTTTGAACATAGGATTTGGAAACTTATCCTGCTCAACAAGAAAATCTTATTCAACTAAACTAAGTATATATGCATATATTTTATTTTTCTTTAGATTTAGTAATTTATTTGCTAGTAGTGGCACAACTAGCTCAGCCAATACTTCGCCAAAGAAAACAGCAGCATCTACACCACAAGAATCTATCAATGTATGGTACGGTGGTACAACCAATCAGAATCAACAGCAAATGCAACGTCGTAACACAATAAGCTCACAACCATCAAGATATGGTGGAGAACCTGGTTTTGAAGGGTAAATATTCCAGCTAAACAAGCTTTCTGTTACCCGATTTTATTTACACAATTTTACTGTTCTAGTATGTTTACATAAATATATGTATATATAATTTTTTTCAAGAATGACAGAGAAGCAAAGACAAGAAAGAAAAGAACGATACAAATATGTAAAAGAACATATTAATTCAGGTAATTTTATTTTCTCTCATCATATGAGCTGGTTCATTTGCCAACTCGACAACTTCCTCATATAGTCACAATAAATTTTTATAGAATACTCATAATTCTATTCTAACATGGGTCAACCAAACTCACTCATAAAATGTTACCATGCCTTAAAATTAAGTATTTCATTTGTATTGTTTTATTGTATTGTTATTCTCATAGAGGGTAGAAAACAAGCGTATGGATGGAGTTTACCATCAGATTTTAGTGGAGAACAAGTTGGGTCGTCAATAGTGCCAGTACCTGTTTACTGTCGACCATTGAACACTGAGGCTGCGATGAAGGTATATTATTTGTGATATTTCACTGGGTAATAGAGAAAAATAATATTTTTTGACGTGATAAGTGAGCATTGGAAAGGAAATATTAAGTACACTTAGTTTACTATTAAAATATTTTTCTACTTCACGAGGGCCTGGTAACGGTATATACTGTATAATATCCCGTACTGTACTTAAACTTATAACAGGATCTTACAGAATATTGTCAATTAATACTGATAAACTTTTGTTTTAGATTTGGTGTGCGTCTGGGATAGATCTCCAAGGAAGTCGATCTACTGACGGGAAATTTATTGGATTACCATTCGACTTTCAAGAACCAAGTGGTTCAACAGTATGGATTGGTACAAGTACGCATTCGTGCAGTAAGGTGACCATCATCGATGCTAATAACCCTTCAGTTGCACTGGACCAGTTCATCGTATCTACGTCTCATTTACTGTGCATGGCAAGTGTTCCAGGATTGAGCAAAGAGGAAGCTAACCCAGATGTTGGTGAGTCTTGTTTTTAGGTGACTTAAAAACAGGGAAAATTGAGTTGAAAGTTAAGAATACCGAGATAGCTCTTGTTTCTTATTTGCATTATAATTTTTATGGATTATGTTTTTTCCAGAGTTGCCAAGAAGTTCGAAATCAGCCAGTGGTAGACAAAGTAAGCCATGTTTGTTTGTTAATATTTAATAGGCTCAATAAGGAGCACGAAGACTAGAATTTCCCATTTCATATACATCAATATGTTAATCTGAGCTAATTTTTTAACTTTTCTCGTGCATCATAGCATCTCCAGAGCATGCTGGTAGTATCATGGGTATCCAAGCAGAAGAAGAATCGTTTACAGAAGAAGATTCAGTAGACGGATCACAACCTATCAAAGTTACCAGTATGTTACCAACAATGTGGTTGGGTGCACAATCTGGAAAGTGAGTGTTTGACTTTGAAGGTGATATAATTTCACAAAAGTTTGATTATTCAAGCATTTGGATGAAATGGATGTGTTTGTTGATTATTTGTATTCTATATGTTTTTTATTAGAGTTTACATTCATTCCGTTGTTGCAAACTGGAAGAAATGTTTGCAGTCTGCTAAATTGAAAGATTCACTACTTAGTATTGTGTAAGTATGGTGTTTTTGCATAGCTCCTAGCGCCTAGTTTTGATTTTTTGTTAGGAAAGAAATTTTGTGAACTTGGTATAGTGGTACCAGGTATATACACTATAAGTGTTAATGGAATATAATGTATACTCAAATTTAGATTGTTGGCCGGACATTTATTAACTTATTGTTGTATTAATGTTATTTTAGACATACTCAAGGTCGTGTTCTTGCTGCATTAGCAGATGGTACTGTTGCTATATTTCATCGAAAACCAGGTTTGTTTGTTTTAAGAACGCTTTATTTTTATATTTGCAAAGTGATATTTTAGAAGTATCGATTTGACAGATAGGAACTGCCAATTCTAGAGAATAGCCAGTCTCTAAGTTAAGATTTTGTCCACTATACCCCGTTTTAATTTTAGTGACCTACATTATCCCTGTGCTATAAAATGAAATTTCATTCTATCTCCTCTTCTTCTGGTATATATAGATGGTCGATGGGATTTAAGCAATTACCATTTATTGGATCTTGGGCGACCACATCACTCTATTCGTTGCATGACAACTGTCCACCATCTTGTTTGGTGTGGTTACCGCAACAAAGTACAAGTGATTAATCCAAGAACTATGAAAATCGAGGTACCCCCTCCTCTAGTTGTTTATATTATTGGGAAACTTTCTTCAAGACATTTACGACTGTATTTCAATATTCCTGTAAAGAGTTCTTAAAGAAGAAACGCAGCATTGTATGATGATGTTATTTAACAATATTTGGTATTTTGTTTTGTTGATTTGACACACTTCAAATTTAACAAAAAGCCCAATAACAAGCTAATCATTTTCAGGATTTTTGTTTATCCGTAGAAATCATTTGACGCGCATCCACGTCGTGAAAGTCAAGTGAGACAATTAGCATGTATTGGTGATGGTGTGTGGGTTTCCATACGTTTAGACAGCACATTACGCCTGTATAACGCTCATACATACCATCATTTACAAGACGTCGATATCGAGCCGTATGTGAGTAAAATGTTAGGTGAGTGACTGAGTAGCCAATTATTTGGTGTCAATGTCGTTTTAACCATATGGTACAAGTGCCAATTCGAGTCCACCTACTACTACCACCTTTCGTACCAAAGTTTTATTTTCTTTTGAATAAAAGCGGTACATTTTGTCTCAATTCTTCGTTCTCCAAGCTCTTTACTATGATAACTTTACATGGTCTCGAATTGGAATGTGAAGAACCTCTAAAGGTCCTATAAAAATTTGTTTTAATGTTTGACTATTATGAAAGTACTTTGAAAGGTGAAATGAAGTTTATACTGTAAAGTATATATATATAAAATGAAATTGATAGTTCAGGTTCCAAGCTTTCTCCATTTTTTAAACAAATTTGTGGATATCACCTTTAGTGTTCAAGAGTGGATTAGTCGATCGTTTGCATTTAAATGTGTTTATTAATTAATGATATTAATTTTTTGAAATAACTTTAACTTAAATTATAATTATTTATTATTTATAATTATATTTTATTACAATTGCTTGGAAGTTCGAAACAGTAAGAAAGTTCTATAAATAAAATTCTAATAATAAGTTTATATTATTATATCTTTTTAGGGACGAGTAAATTTGGTTTTTCATTTGTTCGTATCACCGCTTTACTGCTAACGGACGATCGTTTGTGGGTTGGTACCGGTAACGGTATCATACTTTCAGTTCCCTTGGTTTCTGCAAGGCCATCACGGGATAATGAAACCAGTAAACCTGCTCAACCAATGGAAGTTACAAGCAAAGGAAATTTGTTTATGCCTTACTGTGCAATGGTAAGAATTTTCCTTCTTCATTTTCAGTCGAGAATTAAGGTCAAAATACTCTTCTGTTTTTTTTTATCAGTAACATCGTATGTAACAAAGAATGGTGATAATAATAACTGACTGATTACTTAAAGAATTTGGAAAAATTCACAAGTTTGGCATCAAAATTGAAATAATAACAAAAATATAATATTTTGAGGTGAAAATCTTCCTCAAAAAATAATTAAAAGCGAAATTAATTATATGTGTATCGGAATGACATCTATAACTTTCGAGAATACATTTCATAAAAAAAATATACTGTCACAAACTATATTCTGAATGAACTAAAAAGTAATGTCAATAATAAATTAATATATACCTTAAGGGAAGAAATTTTTGCGGGAAGAAAATTTTGCGGAATTTAATTTCGCGGTTTTTGGCCTAATTAATTAATCTAAATTTTTTTATTTTAT
>JAUEKX010410531.1:0-17476 GCA_031834005.1 Dendronotus venustus
TTGCAGTTCTTTTTTTATTGGACTGTTTACACATTGATAACTATACCTCTGTATAGGCACTACCCGGATTCGAACCGAGGATCTCCTGTTTACGAGACGGGTGCTTTAACTACTAAGCTATAGTGCCTACGATGATCTGAAATGGAATAAAGGATTGTATGTTTACTAAGGCATTTGAGTTCATTTTTCTTAATATACCCATTGTAAAATCTTTGAAATTGATTTGTTTAAATGTTTGTTTTATTATTACCAATTATTTATTTATTTCACTTATTCAATATTTCAAAAGTTAGTAAAAGTATGATTTTTCAAAATAAAAGTTTGTTCGACTATGATAACTCTCTCGAAATAGAGAGTTCCAGGATTGAAACGAAGAATCTTCTATTTTGGAGAGGGAATAGCTAATTGTGTATTTACTAAATCTAAAGTTCTAGTAATTAATCTCGTTTGATCGCAATTTTGTTTAGTGTACCTCGTATAAAGTCTACGAATCTGAATTCGTTGGAATGTTATTTTTCAGTTTTTAAAAATTTTTTTTTTTACGAATACACCCTATTCCTTTTATAAGAATAAGGTCAATTCTTTCAGGGTCAAGTATTTTTAACTTTTAGTCTATTTTCAGGGTAAGAATACTCTTACGATATTCTAAGAATGTTCGTTTTGTTCATCAGATTATTTTTTATTTTTTCACGTGGTGTTATCCTGTATTGTGTAAAACACCTGAATAAATATTTTTCATATAGTATTATTTAGACTGAAAATGCTTTATTTAATTGTATGGATCGGAGAAAAAGTAACACCTTAAAATGAAAATTTCCTCTAGGGATGGTTCCCATGATTACTGTATAACATTATACAACATAATTAGATATATACAAAGTTTTTATATGAGTAAATTGACTTCAGCTATGACAAAGAAATGTTTTTTTGTTTACAATTCTGCTGTTAAGCTTTTAATCACTAGCTCACCCTAACCATCTTCTTAGAATGGAATATTCATAAAATATCGACCATTTCCGGAAAGCGTACACACTCCACACAGTGTGCACATTGCTATTCTTATGAAAGGTTAAAGGTGAGAATTTTCAAATAGAATTTTCCAGATATTTAAAAGATGATTTTATAAGATTCGTAAAAGAAAATAAAAAAAATAAAAAATTTATATGGGTGGGAATTTTCCAGGGGGGAGCTTTCCGAAGTGGAATTTGCCGGGGGAGGGGGGGAGGGATTTGGCAGGTGGGAATTTTCCAGACACCGTGAAAAACAGTCCAATAAAAAAAGAACTGAAAAATAACATTCCAACGAATTCAGATTCGTAGATTATATACGAGGTACACTAAACAAAATCGCAATCTGTCTGTCGCAATGTCTCGTAATGAGATCGCAATGTCTCGTAAACAGGAGATCCTCAGTTCGAATCCGGGTAGTGCCTATACAGAGGTATAGTTATCAATGTGAAAAACAGTCCAACAAAAAAAGAACTGGACAATAATAAATAAAAAAACAACTGTTAAACGTATTGAATTTGAAAGATTTAACATGACGTACACTAAATGAAGTTTACTAAGTTGCCTCAGCCACAGCTCCAATAAAATAGAATAAAGTAGTTTTAAAAGGGAAATGGGAGAAGTTAAGGTAATCAAACGGTTTATGAGCACCACATTGGAGATTCTATCAGCCCTTTTTTCAAGGTTATAAAAATATGCCAATTTCTAGATATATAATTTGTTAAAGACATTGTGGCAAAAGAATATCTCACTAACGAAGGAAATAATTTATTATTATTATTATCTGTTAAAGATCATCACTAGGCTAAAAACAAAGAGTATAACCAGATTATAATCAAGAGTAAATTAAAAACATCGTGTATATCGTAAAATACTAAAAAGATCAAAAGGAAACTAAAACTGCTGAAATTTCTCGTAAAATGGAGATCTGTAATCTGAAAGGAGGTTCGAATCGGGGGGAGTTTGCCGGGTGGGAATTTTCCTAGACCAGTTTTTCACATTGATAAGTATCTCTCAATAGGCACTACCCGGATTTGAACCGGGGATCTCCTGTTTACGAGACAGGCGCTTTAACTACTAAGCTATAGTGCCGATGATGATCTGAAATGGAATAGGGGTTCGTATCGTCAAAGAATCTATGGTTATAGCAAATAAACTGGTCTGAGTGGGTTTCATTTAGTGTACCTCATGTTAAATCTTTCATAATCAATACGTTTAAATGTTTTTTTTTTTCATTTGGATTGCTTTTTTTATTGGACTGTTTACACATTGATAAGAATACTTCTGTATAGGCACTACCCGGATTCGAACCGGGGATCTCCTGTTTACGAGACAGGCGCTTTAACTACTAAGCTATAGTGCCGACGATGATCTATAATGGAATAAAGGATTGTATGTTTACTAAAGCTTTAGTTATAGTAAATAACTTTAATGTAAAACCGTTGAATTTCAATTAGTTGAAATGTTTATTTTTTCATTATTTCTAAGTACTTATTTGTTTAACTTTCTCAAAAAAGGATATCCTCCTTTCAGATTTCGGATCTCCTTTTTACGAGAAATTTCAGCAGTTTTATTTTCCTTTTGATCTTTTTAGTATTTTACGATATACATGATGTTGTTATTTTACTCTTGATTTTAATCTCGTTATATTCTTTGTTTTTAGTCTAGTGACGATCTTTAACAGATAATAATAATAAATAATTATTTCCTTCGTTAGTGAGATATTCTTTTTGTCACAATGTCTTTAACAAATTTTATATCTAGAACTTATTTCTAGGTTTCTTCTTTTTTTATAACCTTGAAAAGAGGGCTGAGAGCATCTCCAATGTGGTGCTCATAAACCGTTTGATTACCTAATTTCTCCCATTTCCCTTTTAAAACTACCTCACAATAACCTAGAGAATCAATCAGATATCCTTCCTTCGCTAGTAATATTATGATTCTTAATATTTAGTATTGAGTTTAAGAATCTCTTGTTTAAGTATACATAAATATATTATTTCAATGTCAGATCGTTCTTATGAATAAAATTTGATTCCTTGTTAAAGATTATTAAGAACAAAGTCACGTTCGTCATCATAAAAGTGCTATGCTACTCTAAGATACCTCCGAAACCACTCAATGTCTTCCTTTAAAGCAGCTTTATCAACGAAGTAGTGTGGTGTGGGAACATGTTTTAATCCTTTTGAGAGAAGAGAAACTCATTTAGTTCTTGCTTAGAGAATATTTTCAGTGCCAGACTCCTTCTAGACGGCCTTTCATTATATTTTTAATCATTAATTATCTCCATGATAATGAGAGTGACATGTGACAATGTTTGGGGAAACTCCTAAGTAATCGACTTGACGTTTAAACTAATCTACTAGATTAGCTTGAGTGTCATTCAGACATGTACATGTAAGCGCCACATCGAAAAAATATTAAACCTTTTTTCCCTGTGTCCATTGGAGTGTCCATTAGACACTTTTAGAGTGCCGTTTTTAGTACTTTTTTGCACTCTACAAGTTATTAACTTGTTTTGAAAATCGCTGAGGGAAGGCTTTTTTAATTTTTCCGCTTATGACATGTGACCTTCGTTTTGGTTAATACAGGGAAGCAAGAGATTACTTTCTATACGTAATAATACGCGTACACTAAGCTCTAATATTTGTATATATTTATTTATTTTGCATTTATCATCTTATTTCTTTTACCTTCCCTTTTGTTGATTGATTAAATTGAAAGTACAAACATATGTATATAAAACTTATAGTATAAACTTGTTACTTGCTTTTTGATGCTTCAACATACATCTCATATTATTATATAGAATGAAAACGTTGGTGGTATGGCGAATTCTGGTTTTAATCAAATGACGTTATATACCTTTTTGCTTCCATACATTTGCTGCTTATGTTTTCTTCAGGTTTGTAATTCCTCTCATAATAAGTTTTCCAGAGATCCGCACTAGAGAGTGTTTTTGGAGTAGTTGTCCTTGGAAAAAAAAGCCTTATGATAATTGATTTCTAGCAACATGACTGCTTTTATTATGTGACACCTTGTGAACTTATATAAATATATTTATCAATGATCAATGTCACCTTATAAAAGGTGAATAACAAAAAAATGGAGCATATTAGTTTTTATTACACCTTGACTCAAGAAATAGGTCCAAATATAATACAACACTGTATTGTTTGAGTTATTAAAAACGTATTTATAAGAGACTATATCTTTAAAGGCTAAGATGATTGATTTATGATCTTTGGATAATTCTTAAAACCTGACTGCAGTTTTTCACAATTTCGGTATGCTTTTGTTTAGTTGAGGTATATTAGGTCTCTCATTAAATCTTCTTTTAGGGTTGAAATTTTGGTTCCATCACGTCCCTAACCAACATCATCCTCTTTTGCAAGCTCTCATAAAATTTCAATTTTCTTTTCAATCGTAAATTTTTCAATCGGTAGCTTTAGTTATCTAAGATTGTATTTGTTGATAAATTACTATCAGTTTAGTATGACTTAGTCAATAAATAAAGTATGATTTAGTTTTAATAAACTTGACATAGGCAAAATGAAGATGACTTATTGCAAACCGTGTGGCAATGAAAAGCGCAGTTAAAGGGTTAAAAATGGTGTCAAGCAAACGCTAACTGGTTAGTTTGAATTATAAAGTATTGCGTCGTATATACACCGGATTTATGTTTTATTTGTTTATTTTGAAGGATGTAAGATGTCTGAAGATCAATTCAAATGATGTTCGTATAACAATCAATGATACATACAATTCTTTTGGTAGTTTTTATTTTCTATAAATTCTTATTGTTATTAAAGTCTTTGCTGTTTACGTTGCCAAATATTTGCGATCGGATTGGTTAACCAGGAGGGGGTATGTTTCGTTTATCCCATGCAAATAATCAAAAATTAAAATAACAGATAGAAAAACAGATACAAATGGATAAAATTTCTTTGCATCACAAGTAATTTAAAACATTATTGATTTTCTAACAATTAATTGATGCAGTATGATAGCTTCTAGGTATTACATTGTTATCTAACAAAGAGGCTAAGTACTGCTTAACAAATTAATCAATAAAAGCAAATTAAGTTGCTAATAATTCAACAACAACACCAAAAACATCTACCACCGTTAACATAAGAAGCACCAAGGTTTTTTCGAACATTTTTTTGTTTATTATGCTCCTTCTAACTTAACTCTTGTTTGTTGTAAAAAAAAGTACGGTCATTTTTTTTTTGTATAATTGTTTTTTTATATTTCCATTGCATGAATCCTTGTAAAATAAAGAGTGGAAATATAAGAAACTTGAAAGAAATATTGTACTTAGAAATGTTCCACAAATAACATGAATATTTACATTATAGATTTTTGCAACGCAACGAAATTTCGTGGCAGGTATCAAAGTCTTCAGAATCAAGTCGAAAAATCAGGTTTAGTATTAGCATTTTTAGGCTTACATTACCCCTAATATTATGCATAGATACTGAGGCGTGCCTAGAGGGTCGGCAAACACATGTGTAGGAGAGCAAAACGAAAATTATCTATTGAGGTACACTCAAAGACAATTGTTTTCCACTCTCCTTCGCATGTGGAGACGAAGGATTTGTAGCATATCGCATATCTTAAAAGAAATTCAACGACAAAAAAAACAATATACCAACTGACGGAATTTCTCTTCCCATATGTAGTACAGTAGATTTCAACCTAACTAGCAATAACTGTAAAGAAATAAAGTTTTTTTAGGGATCTTCAAAACTGAAGAGTCTGAGGATTTGTGGCATATCTAAAAAAATTTAACAAATAATCAACTTGGAGAATTATTTGGTCCCCAATTTTCGTTTTTGTCTTAAAGAAGCATCAGCACTATATAAATAATTATATCGTTATGTAATCAAGGATGTGAGCTATTTTATGTTTTCTTAGCTCAAATACTTGAGGCTACCAACTGACAGCATAAACGTTTTTTTTTTATATTGGAACATCTAAATTTTGGCTGGGGCTGGATGTACTTATTTTTTCAATCATTTTCAGCCTCAAGTGTTCTTATTGACGTTTTTAATATATATATGAATCCAAATAACAAGAAAAAAATGTATTGTCTTTTTAGCTCCTTTCTTTTGATATTGATTAAATAAAAGTTGATATTTTTTGTTTTACTTAATTTCAGCTTTGGCACGTTCTTAAGATGTTCTTAATTTTCGGACAAATCTCAGTCTAAATGTTCTTATAATCTAGGTTCTAATAATGAAAAATGTGTATTCTGTCAATTAAACTAATTGATTATATTTAGCTCTAATTCATTCGGTCACCACTGAGAAATGCAAAGGATTAAAATGTGATGCTGACTTTGGGGCCAAGTGGAATTTTAAAGCAATCCTGCATGTTGATAGAAATGATCTTGATAGCGGAGTTCACATCAAATTAAGAGTAACTAATAGAGCAATAATAGGTAATTATTTAATTAAACTTAAATTAAGCTTAAATTAGTTTTAATCCATACTTGTTTACTTTTGCTTTTAATTTTAATTTATAAATCAAAGGTTGTTATTGGTTTTTTTATTTCTACAATTTATCACGATAAGGCAATTTAAGCGTTTTTAATTTACAGCATTTATGACTGTTTAATGGCGTTTATTAACACTGTATTTTAACTTTATTTTCACTTTTTTTATACTGCTATTTTTTAAAATATGATCGCTAATATATTTAACATAATTTTAGATGAAACATGTGTTGGTTACCTGCTGGATTATAAATACACTCGTGACAAAATCGTTTATCAAAATCAAATTCTCCTTACAAAGGTTAATAGCTTTTTTGTTTATTTAACCCTTTAAGTGCCGTTGTTGACTATAGTGAACATCTGGGATCAAAAATACCGTGTCTGCTTCCGGGAGCCGTAGCTTTTGACCACTTCAAATTGAGGCCCATATTAAAGAGAATTAAATTTCCTGTCGAATGGTCCAAATACGTTCAGTTTTGACAAATACAGCGACTTTTGGTGCAATTTGAAAGTTGAGCTTACACTCAATTTTTAATTTCGAAAAGGGCATTTTTTTCAAAAACGCACTTATAGGGTTAATATTCTATTTTGCTCTGTGACATTTTTGATGGTAATAAGGCAATTCCGGCACGGTGTAATTCATCGTCCATTGTAACATTTATGTACACGTGCATAAAGACTATGAATTTGTCTTCAGCACCCTTGTAGGTACTCTAACATTAAACCTTAAGAGTATGAAGTCTTTGTTTACATAAAATGAATGTTTATTAGCACCATTAATTGACTTATGACACGAGTCATAAATCAAATAACTTGCAACTAGATGATATTTTTGTGTTGATAAAGGTGTATTTCTTTTCCAGTTCTAGTTCAAGCTTCTTAAGTGTTTTTTTTTTTGCCTGAATTTGTTCTTCATGTATTCATGGAATTGATCCTTTAGATATAAAAAGTAAGGAATAGAAAAACTATTAACATATCAATAGTGCTGCCTCTCTTTCACAAGTTCTCAAAAAAAAGCGCGAAGATAGCTGAGAAACTTAAAATTACAAATTGCGAATACAAACGTCATATTCCAACCTTCTTGGCTTACATAGATTTTTCTATGATAAGGATTTACATATATTTCCTACATTACCGAGGGAGTGGAAATAAAATCAATGTGACGTCCCTTGCCTTGACCTAAATACTCTTTACTATGAATTGGCTTTATAGGAAATGCTCAGCCAGATGAAAGATGGTGAATATTCTTACTTGGTTGACTTTGGGGAATATGTGTTGTTTAATATCACTCAACTTCCTACGAAGCAAAACATTTTGAAATACGCAACCTTACGTAAGTAAAAAATTCTTTTGTCACGGTGCATATTGACAGATTATAAGTTAGTTATTTCAGAATATTTGTTTTTAAGTGTGTAAAGAAAATTTAAATTTTAGATTTAATATAATTGAAAAGTGAATGTGATAAGATCTGCCACATGGAAATTCACGATTTTGGTGCTTATATCTCCTTCTTATGAAACAAATCAAATGCTATTAACTTTAAAGGTCATCAATTTATTATTATTCTTTAACAGAAGACTGGAGTGGAGTCAATTTGTCTACTAGTAATTGCATGAACGTTAAGTACAAGCAAAATACGAGCAAAAAATCAGTAAAATAAGTAAAACTCTAATACGAACACAATGAAAACAAACCAGATTGCTATTCTGAAATTTGTTTTTTGTTGTTTTATTGCCAAGCAAATTGAATAATTCGAAGCTATCCGGTGTAAGCGTCCTTTCAAAAATCGAAGTTTCAAAAAGTAAATGATGGCCAATCATACGTTGAATTTGAACGTTTTGCAGCATTAAGATTTATTTGGTTTTTGAGATTAGACGGCATCCCAATAATAATAAATTATGAACTTTGTTGCTGTTTTGTATGATGTATTTTGTAATACAGAATGAAGTTTATCGAATAGAATCCGTAGTTTTTTTTTAACTAGCCAGAAAAAAACTTATTTCACAACCGTTTGAATTGATAGTGACACTTGACATTCGATTTAATCGTTCCCAGGTGATTTTTGGTTTGGTTCTATTTACAATTATGAGTTTTGTTTCTATTCTACTTCATTCTATTCTGTTTTAGCCATTTTCACTCTAAAGTAGAGAAAGGTTTTTATATTCTCTCTTTTTTTCATAGACAGTAAATGTATTTTCTGGTCACAATACTTGACAAGAAAGGAATTCCAACGTGGTATCACTGTTAATTATTTAGCCATAAGTTGAGACTTGCAAATAATAAAGAACAAAATAAAAACACGTTCACTCTGGAGTTTGCCAAAATATGACACTGTGTTCAATTTTTTGACAAAATTCTTGATATTAACATTAAGAAGAGTACCAGAAATCTCGTCTTTTATAGATTGGTGTTTGATAGATCTACATCTCGATTTAAACGTTTAAACGATTCATGTTAGTTTACCACTGGCTATTAACCAATTAACCAAGATATTTAATTTTAATAAATTTAAATTGATGTGGCCTTTTCCAATATTATCGTTTCACTTTGTCGATATAGATCCTTCGATCGTACCGTATGATAATAAGAAGAGTTAAACGGGAATTTCTCTTTAATAGCGAGTAATTATTTGCACTTATTTTGCAGGAAGAGTGCTTAAAAAAAGAAAAAAATGCAACGACAAAGAGTCCTTTAAAAGTACGTATAACATTATACCAAACCCATATTCTGAAATTCTCAAAGTATTCTTTTTGCATTGTATTCTTAAACAATTTTTCCAAAAAGTTCCATGCATAGAGTGATTACATTTTACAATGAAGTGTGACGAATATATAAATACATCATCATTATTGGGTGCTGAAAATAAATCTTTAACAAAAGCTTTTATTTTCCATCCAACCCAAATGCACTAATTAATAATGTCATTATAATAATCACATAATTGAGAAAATTACATCATTGGAAACAGCAAATACATCGTGATCAAATAATTAAAAAATCGACGTTTATTTATGTAGTTTTCATTATAGGGCTTATTTGTATCCTCAAATTGTTGATGCTGTGAAAAAGAACTTCACTCTTAAGGCGAATATCTAGTAGACCGAAAATGTCTAAATCAAATTTTTTTCTTTCTTTACTGTATATCTATAAAGATGTGACTGAAGAGCTTTGCAACGAAAACATGAACTACATAGCTTTTGAACAGGAAGTTTACAATCACTGTGCAAAAGAAGGAGGTAATTACCGTCATTGATATAATTGGGATATAATGTCATGGAATTTTATTTTAGCACAAAAATTTTAAAAGTGGATTTTAAAAGCCTTTTCTGAAAGCTTACATAATTCTCTATTTTGTGATATAATTTTTGAAAAATAATAATATTTATTAAAATAAATTTAAGCAATCAAAGGAAAAAATACATAGTCTTTTAATACATAATCTTCTTTCAAGAGCTCCAAGTCCCCTCCACGTTATTTTTTTAAAAAGAAAATTACGTTTGCAATCCCTGATAAGTTGTCTAAAATATTTTGCCTCACTTTTTTATTAAACTTTTTAAAAAAAAACTTACAATAGTTTTTGTGTTGGAAAGCTATAGAAAGCACTTTTTTTATACTCACACTCGTTTATCACGCATAGAAGGTCGAATTTTGATTTTTTTTTTAAAGTAAGGCAAATTATTTTAGACAATTTATCAGGGATTGCAATGACGTAATTTTCGTTTAAAAAAAATAACGTGGAGGGGACTTGGAGCTCTTGGAAGGTTGGGAAGTAGACCAAAATTTGATTCCGAGATATCTTCAATTTAAGTTTTTGCTTCTGTTTACACAAGAATTGAATAGAAATCTCACTCTATTATGTATCGTTTACGTAATAAGTAAACAAACATACATTTTTTCTATTATGTGTATTCATGACGAGCATGAATAACTAATGAGGGGAAGAAAAATCTTTTACTTTATTGTTTACTTTTACTCAATAGTTGTGTAAACAAACACTTGGACAATTAAGTTTTTTATAAATACAGCAATATTTCAATAAAAGTAGGGAAATTTATATTTCTGATAGACATTATCCAAAGAATTACGATCAACTCAAAATAAATAATTTTGCGGAATTTTAATTGAAATTATGAGATTTTGCAAAACGAGATTGTTTCGCTTGAAAGTTATAATTAAACTATAAACAACTCATAGCAATCTAGGAAACCTGAAATAACTTTACACCTTACACACAAAGCTAAAATGTTTCTAAAGCTCACACCTGAAAAAATATTTTGATAGTTCCCAGTATCCAAAAATAAGTTTTTTGATAACTAAACTAATACTAAATACTAATACTACTAAAGAAATACCTAGAAATATAGCAGCAAGAGTCAATAAATAAATTAAAAAAAAAATCAAAAATCAAACAGATAAGTGTGCGTATAAACCCCAAGATAGTGAATAAAATTTAATTCATGCATTCATTTAATGCATCCTGGATATAATAATTTCTTTACTTTTGCTTTGTATTTCCATTTCTCACTAGATTCAATGACAAGTAAGAAATCTTCTGACGTAACAACAATAATAGGATTTGTCATTGTTGGTTTGCTTGGTGTGATAATATTTTGTTATTGGAAGTTTCGAAAAAGAATTGGGTCTATATTTCGAAAGAAGATACAGACACAAAACATTCCTTTAGGTATGTATGTGAACTCCTTTTAATGAATACCTTTTTCCCTTCAAGTTCATTCTTCACAATGCAATTTCAAAGCAAATGAATGAATTCTCACAGATATTCTAAGTTTAGATACAGTCATAATTTCTTCAACGTATCGAACTGCTTTAGTAAGACCATAACACACTACACCATTACAACGTTGTTTTGACGTTACGACAACGTCCAAAAGACGTCGTTCTAACGTGTGTAATGCCGAAATTCACTTTATTTACCAGAATACTGATTACTTCATAAAACATAATTTAATCGATCATTTAAAATGACCTGCCTTTATTGATTGCTTCTGTAAAAGCAAGAGTTGGTAAACACATGCGTAGGAGAGCCAAAAAGCCATTATCTGTTGAGATACACTACAAAATAATAATAATTTGGCTCTTTTTTGCAGATGTTGCCAACTCTCTTAAAAACCACCTCTGCCAACCTAAATTTAACCTTCTAAGCGTCAGGATTCGTTTTTGAATCATTATCGCTATTCTATGACTAAGGAAAATGCATTTGCCTTTCACCTGGTCATGGATGATCTATTTGACTTAACTTGATATAAGGGTAAATAATTATTTTTCGCCTTCTGTAAAGGAAATATGTCATCAAATTGCAAACCAACCATTTTAATCATCAATCCAGATGGTTGCAACATCTTGAATGCTCTCGTCCACAAAATGGAACAATTCTTAACCTCGTATGGAATCTGTGTTAAAACATTTGCAAATGCAGAAAATGATGTTATTCAAGCTGGTGGTATGTCATCTTACTTGCATTGCAATATACAGTCTTGTGATTTCGTCCTCGTCCTATTTACAAAGTGTTTTACAGGTATTTAATTTCTCTTGTATTTCCTATTTTCTTTATGAAGATCTATAGCGAAAGATCTTTTTGAAAACACTGCATTGTATAGAGACTCCTCTATTAATTTGGATACACCAAATATGTAATCAAATTATTCTTCGTTTCATGACCATTGCAAAATGAAACTCTATTTTTCGTATGTACCGAAATGAAAAGAAATTGAATGTAATAAGAAGTACAAGATGCCCAGACAACACATTGACATCAGATCTTAATAATTCGAATCTAAATTTTCTGATAATGCAAATTTCATCAAACAAAAAAATACACACACAAGGACCATCGTTTGAGATTAATTACTGATTAATTAATTATTGAAATTAATTAATTTAATTACTGAGAGATAACCTGAGATCACTGGTCAACAATGTATAAAGAAGAACTGTTCCTTGAAGATTTGCGTGATTCCTTCTTCTATCAACATGCAAAGGAACCAACGAGAGCGAAAGGAGCAAATGATCCATTACGAATAAATTTGATCCTCATTTATTAAGAAAGTGAAGAGACAAACTTAAGTTACCTTGCACCGCTTGGTAAAAGTGATCACAGTGTTGTCATTCATGTTCGAGTTGTACTTCGAATCGGACAACCGAAAAACACAACTTCGATAAAGCTGATTTCATTTCTATGAAGAAAGAGCTTGACGGCTCTAATTGGATCACAATTCAGAATGATAGACCAGATACATCAGTGCAGGAGTGCAGGTCATTGCTGCAGAATAAAGTCTCGGAATTGAGGGACCGTTACGTATCCTGTAAAAGGAAGGGAAAAATTGCGATTGGTCAACAGTTGCAACAAGAAATCAAAGACAAGCGTTGCCAGTATTGCAGATGGATAAGATAAATCAACAAAAGTGCAGAAATTACAATATTAAAAGGCCGCGTTGTAGATGTGATTTACTTCGATTTTACTAATGCCTTAGATGTCATCAGAATGGTTAGTGTCTACTGAAACCTCCCTTTTGAGGAACGCCTCCGTCTCATTGCCGTAAGAACACTTAAAATCAGGTAGCAAAATATGCGACATGGTTTGATTCACCATTTGTTGTTATCTTCAAAAAACGATTGTACGACTATTGGAAGGACACAAGGTTAAAGGTTGTTTAAAAATATGCTTTATATACATTATTACTTTTGCATTTCAAGTTTCAGATCAAATTTAACTAACCTTTTGTTTCCTACAATGAAATCTCTTCTTTTTTTTTCATTAATTGCAGATTTTGATTTTCAAATTGATTCCATCGGTAGAATTCTACAATTATTCCCCAAATATTCTCACTTTGGAATAAACTATAGTTAACACCAGTTCGAAGAGGTCTAGTGACTTGGAAATTTATTTCCATAATAATAAGCTCATTTATATGCATGACAGACAGCCTGTACACGGAGATTTCACACGCCAAACGAGGAAAACTTAACTCCGGCTACTAAACAGCTATGCATCTTCCTCAGAATGTTTGTTGTTTCAATCGTAGCAAACGTTTGGAGACCACTCAAAATATAAATCATCAGAAACACCTTACTCTTACAATACCCTTTCCAACCACTCCCAAACTCCCCACAACTATTTGAAAATACTAGTGGAAACGTTGTGCAGCTTCCGAGTTTGATGGGCTGGGGAGGAGTACTTTGTTATCTTATCTTCCTCCTTAGCGGTAACATTCCGACCAGACAATATCTACAATCAACCATAATGACAACTAAAACATCCGGGCGATTATTACTTTCCACTCGTTGTACTCGTTGTTTCTATCACCTATCCCACCAGATCTTAAACTCTCGATCTTCACTCTTTGTTACTTTGTCAGGTACCTCTTCAAACCACTTTCCTGCACATTTCACCCCCCATACTTCCAATTCAGCTCCCAATAAATTCTCAACCCCATCCTATCATGCCGCCTTTTATACTCTTTCTGAGACAGTACTTTACAAGCCGAAGCAACATGCCAAACTGACTCAGACTTTGCTCCACTCAGTCGACACATAGAGATGACTACACCATCCGACCTAGACTGAGTCAATGTTGTTTTAAGGGCTTGTTCTTGAACAGCAAACACAAAGGCCTCTGTGCTTTTTGCCAAGAAACCATCTTTCACCCACTGCGCTAACATCTCCGTCAAATTCTTATCGACCTCCCTAAAAAACTTTACAATACGGTGCCTTTCCATACAAATCCTCTTTTCTTGCCTTATCCTTGTTTTTCTTATACTAGTTCTTTGTCATTTCACCATGTAAATACCATCTAATCATTGTCATCTAAATACCCAGCTATCACTCCAAAGATGGACTCTTCCGTGCGAATTACATATTTATACTAACCCAACTCCTGTCTCGCACAAATTTTTCACCGAAGTCAACTCTTGTTCTTCTTCCACCAATATACAAATGATCCACACTACTATTCCTATGGGAAGCAACATTCCTTGTCAAAATCTTTTTTGTCTTGGTATCAATACGGTGCAGTTCTGCGTCAGACCAATTCAGTATAATATCACCCCTGTATCCGACGACACTGACTGTCCACGCATTGATCAAGCTCCCTTCATAAAATCTCGTCTTTACCACCAGTTTCACTCATCGAAGATACTCGTTTTCAATCTTCTTTTTCATTTTCTTTTCCATAGTTCTGGTACCTTGAAAAATTTCAAAATATTTGTATCTTTTTTTATCAATCTCTTTCATCATTCCACTCGTCAGCAGTTCAATCTTTTTCCATTCAAACTTTCAACCCTTTCAAACTTTATTATCTCTAATACCGCACACGCATTTAGGCTAAACTCCATTCCAATCTTTCGAGAGTAAACACTCATTACTTCTACCGATGCACGGTAATCTTTCCAAACAATTTCAGGTCATCCATGAATAGCAGTTGGTTGATCAACCCTCCATAATCACCAAAGAAATATCCAAATTTCTCTCTTTTGAGTAGAATTATAATATTAATAACTGCATAATAATAATAAACATAATTATTTTTAAAATGGATATCATAATTTTACAGTATTATTATCTTCATCCCATAGATATGCAACATATTCAACAGAAATCATACAACTATTCCATGAGACTTATCGATGGTTTGTTATACCACCAGAGCCAAAACTCCTCGAAATTTCTTGCACTGTATGTTGAACAGTTTTCCAAAGCTAAACACATCATTCCTATCAGCTTTCATTCAAGACTGATAAGTGGATTTGAAATTCCAAAAGATACTGTGAAACTATTAAATCACATCTATCCTTCGGTCAACAACAATAATACTACAGAGAGAAAACAAAGGGATGAAGTTTTTCTACAAGAAATTTGTAAAGTAAGAGAATGCTTGGTGAGCACGGTACATGAAGACTGTGATGTCAAGTTATGTAATTTCGTAAGTGTTATACTTTCACTTAACATTAATGTAGCTAGTATCAACAGTAGGATGTAATTTTGGTCTTGACCGCTGAAGTGATAAGACATTTACCATATAATTAACTAAAAGGCAATACCAAATAACCAATTTTATTATATATATTTACTGTTAATTTCTTTTAGGGTCACCTTATTACAGATTCGTACGCTAGTATTAGTGATTTATCAAAAGTATGGGGAACCACCATTAGCACATCATCATGTAATTTAGACAAGATGGAAAATGTTAACGAAGATTCTGATGAAGAAGATCAAAGTTTAGTCGATCAACCTCATTTGGTAGTAAAAGAATATCTTCTGAAACCGTCTCTTGAATATGGAGACAATTAGCTACGAATGTGCTAATTGGTGTGTTCAGCAAAATATCAGTAATTAGATTAAGCCACAAATATGAGTTCAAGAGTTATGCTCTATAACCTAGAAATATTTGGTCGAAAACAATATAACATTTTTAACTTTTCTAATAAGACATGAATTTCGTATACCTAATTAAATCACCTTATTAAAATGTTTCTGTAAATGATCCTTAATATTTTTAATTAAGACAATTACAAGTAGTTGTTAATTAAACAAAAATTTCGACCCACTATAACTGACATTACATTCCATAAAGATAATCAAGACTTCCATATGCAGAAGGAAATAGAAAAATAATAAAAGGTGCAAATCTTTTAAGACTGGAGTGGACTAAATTTTAACACTGGACAAGACACGATTCACGAAAGAAGATTACAAATAAATGGGAAAGTTTTCAATTTATTTTAAATGGAAATGGTCGGCGCTTTAAGGTTAAATGGCACATGAAAAACGTTTATTACAAGATTAAAATTAATTTTATGCATAATACAATGAGAATCCTTTGTTCCTTAAATTAAATTTTCATTTTATTTTCGCTGTTATTATCAAATGTAAGGTACACAGGCATAATTTTAACATTTTTATTAAACCAATATATTTATAAAACATGTCTCATCCATGCAACATTTTTTATGCATACTTTCTATATTTAAGCATAAAATCAAGGATAGGTAGATCTCTGTTTTTCCTTACTCAGAGGCGGATCTAGAATGCTGCAAACACATGCGTAGGAGAGCAAAATACAATGATGACAATGAAAAATAGTACCAGATGATTTTATTTCCACTCTCCTTCGCAGATGTTGCCGTGCTTCTGGATCCGCCTATGTTACTGAAACTTTTGCTTTGAACTTCCCCTGAGGCGTATGTAGAGATTCGACAAACTCTTGTGAAGGAGAATAATAAAAAAACAGGACGTTTTCACCAACCCTCTAGGTACATCTCTGTGATTGTAATAAATACCTCTTTCAACAATTCAGAGAAATTATCAATAATCAGTTATAGTCAAAAAAACTCTATCTTTCTAATACAAGTCCAATTTTTTATACTCTCTTACCAGTGATCGATTTATCTCTTCCGTGATCGTTTTTTTGGAAATTTAAACAGAATTTCAACATGTATGGTCACAGTTCATTAGAATGGCACAATCATGACCAAAGATGACAGCCGACAAGAAGTTACTCATGAAAAGATGAATATATGATCAAATATTTTGTCACTGTGCTAATCTCATAAAACTTTTAATAAGTATTACTCTCATAGAAAATCAAAGTAACTAGACAAAACATTTGCCAGTCTATGTGTTAAAACATCAGGATAATTTTTTTATTTATTTTTAGTTTTATTTTATTTGTATCATAATTTTTAAGATAGCAGAATACTACATTTGCTTAAGAGAAATGTCAATCTGATCCGTCCGCTAGCAAAGTTTTCCCGTTTATCAGTAGAAAGTGAGCAAATAAATAAGAAAGTGAGATAGTTATGTTTAAAAATTCTAATTGAACATAATAATTAAACAACTAAATTGTCTGCTTTCATTTTTTCACCAAGTGGAGAACGAATTATTATTATTATTATTATTATTATTATTATTATTATTATTATTATTATTATTATTATTATTATTATTATTA
>JAUEKX010410642.1:0-31011 GCA_031834005.1 Dendronotus venustus
ACGGCGTTAATATTATGACGCATTAATTTCATGACGCATTAATTTCATGATTCGTTAATTTCCTGTAATAAGGTATTATGCATTTAATTTGGCTCTTTTTTGGTCTATGTCTGGGTAAGAATCTAAAAAACAATTTTACCTCATTTAGTTGAAAAAGTAAAAAGTGGAAAATAATAGTGAAAAATTGTTTTATAAAAATAAGAAAAATCGTACCTAAAAATCCTATTTGCGATCCATCGATGAAAAATTCGACACAACAGGCTTCTAAATGACCACTATCCTGTAACATCAACATAAAAGTTAAAAAATATCGTTAAATTTTCTTTGTGTAGTTTTCCAATTTTATCACTATTTCAGGAATAGTAATATAACCGATAAATACACATACAGTTTTATTAACCAAGGGCAAAGGCTATAATTCATAAACAAGCAATGCTTCAAGAATATATATGTTAAGCGGAAAAGCGAAAAAATATATTTAGAAGAAAAAATAACGAAACAACAATAAAAATATTTACTTACTCTACTTACTAAGGCCAAAGACTTGTGGTTTACCTAAAAAGAAACAACTTACGAACCTTCACAAATATTAGTGTAAACAAACATTGATATTGTTGATATTGATAAACAGATAGAATTAATATTTCATATCATTAATCCAATTATACACGAAAACATTAAGACAATGTGTATCGATTTTATTACCGAAGATATCAAGTGAACGCGCGATGTTGATATTTTCGGTAAGGTAAGAGACGCACGTTTATTGTTGCATTTATTAATCCTCTCATAAGCGAATGTTTATTTTGTTGTACATCAAAATTGAATGTATAATCATGGAAAGCCATGGAACATGGAATTAATTTCATTTGGAATAAATAAGTCGAGTTGTTTTCGAGATTTTATATAAAAACTTTGCACAGTGCATACATCGTTTTGGATTATCAGGTCTGACATAGTCTCTTGGTGCTTGGATGAAGCTATATGGTATGACTTGAGGCTTTCAAGACTTTTATGGCCTCTCAGTTGGGAAGCATGCATCAGATGGATGGAGTGATTTGTTTAGTAAAGTTATGATAATATTAAGATGTTTCTCTTGCTAAATAATTAGCTATTTTAAGCATGTTCTTATTCTTAATGGACGATTTTCTTTGGTATCATCACTCTCTGATGGGAGTAAGAACTTTTTCTTGTTTTAGTGCCACGTTCCTTATCCCTTTCTAATTACCTTCGTTTCAGTCTTCTTTTAATTTAAGATCCCCAAATTTTAATTTTCTCTAAAATCACTGAAAACTATTATCAAAGAAATTCTACTTCAGCATTTTCTATAGGTCTAGTTGCAATTTGTCTATTATCCACTCCTATCTTTACCACTTTTCTTTTGGGTTTCAAAACATTTTATGGCCTTCTGGAAGAAGTTCCTGACTTAAGGTAAATTTTTTCCCCAATTTCTTTAAATTTTCTCTGCTATCGATTCCACAAGTTATTTTAAAATGTCAAGATGATATTAAAATCTCTTCACCAAAATCAAATGCTGTTCTGTGTAGTTTTTAAAAGGAATTTATATCATAAAGTAAAAATTGTTTTACTGTTTGTTTTACTGTAAAGCTGTTTTAAACCAACAGTATCAGCGTATACCTTGGTATTGTTCTGGACACTTATGAAGGGTTAACAAACTAAAGTAAAAATTCGAGAAAAATTGAAACGCCTATAAAATGAGTTTTCACCTACCTGAAATCTGATGAGTGACACACTCCGAGCGATATCTGCTGCAACTATTAGATTCCGTATGGCTATCAAGCTAACAGTGTATATTTGGGAATCAACGAATGCAACACCAATCAGATCGCTACTTTTAAAGGAATAAGCGTATATCTAAAACAAATATTGAATGTTACTAAAAACAAGCAAACTTTTTTTCCTTTGTATAAGACTTTATATATTATAGTCTTATAGCTTTAATACCTTTTGTCCTTGTGCTGCAATCAAATACCCACTTGAAGCTGACAGTGCAGTTATTGGTCCTTTTTGTTCTTTGTCATATAAACACTAAAATTTAATTGAAAAGTAAACGTTTATTTTTCTCTCGAAACTTAAAGCATAAAATCAACATAGTATATTCTTGGATAATAACAATTACCTTGCATTTCGTTTTAGTCAGTGGCTTTCCAGGTTCAGGTACAACTTCAATGATATCAAATATTAAAATCTGAAAAATAAAATTATTTATTATCGTATATTGAGAATCAACGTTTGGATATTGTCGAGTAGGTTTTCCTGATAATGATAGCGACCTTAAGCACTTATTTCATGACGACACTACTCTACATGACCACCATGTATTTACTGCCACCCCATACAAAATGTTCATCGTGAAAATTAAATCCTTAAATAATTCTATGTGATATACCCAATTGTAAATTAAATTATATAATACTAGGATTTAATTATATTCTCAACTATTTTCTGACTGGTAAATATATTTTAATTATATAGTTCAACTTTTTCTTTTTTCTGTGAATACAAAGGAAAATATATTATGTCTGTTTGAACGAGGTGAATAAAGACATAACTATATATTTTTTGTGCACATATGAAGTATCTACTGATATAACAATTTTCGTAATTGAAACACAAAGAGATAATGTGAACTCAATTAGCGATTAAGAGTGTCTGATCATTCTTTTGTTATAATAACCATGTCAACATTTTGCTTTATTTTGCTACTATTTCTGCAAAATGATAGTCATTGCACAATTGAAAGTTTTTTTTCACAAAGAAAATTTTAAAATTTAAATATCGGAACTTTCTTCTCAGCTGTAATACTTTGATTGTAATTTCGTATTTAATAATACATATTTAATAATATATATCTTTCTTTACCAGAGCAGTTACCTGCAATTAGAGAGTTTCCAACAATGAGGTTCCAAGCATCTTTTTTGAACTTTTTTAATGACCAACAGTAAATGTTAATCCTTAATCATCATCACGTATTAAATATACTCTCCAAAGGATGAACACTGAAAACAATTTTTTCAATTTTTTTTTAATCAGTGCAAATGTCAAGCTCAACCATTAAATCATTGACTACATCACTAATCATCGTGATACTTTCGGACAATACAGAATATTCTTCAACACCGTGACGGAAGACGTCCTCTGCAGTTGCTTAAAGTCGCTGATTGCTATTTAAGTTCTCATTAAATATAAATACTAATTTCTTTGTTGATCTCGCAGATGATAGAAATGCTGACTACAAAGTTTGAAAAGAATTTGAAATTTAGGAATCTCTTACCCTTCCCTTACAAGCAAGATCTTCTCCAAAGTTATAGGAAGTTCCTACAACAAGAAAGTTCTTCAACCCTGTACCAAGCATTTCACTTTGTAAAGCAACAATTTTCATGCATGTTATATGTTCAAATTCTTGCAGTACAGTCCTATAAATGAATTATTACAACTATCATCACCATCATGCTCGAATACTTTAAACACTTTACACAACCTACCAATAACATATCTTCTTGGTGTGGAATTATTACCGAGTGGTTTACAATTTTTAAAATAAAAATCCAGCTTTAACATACAAAGCTTTTTTCCATCTGAAAATGCATGAAAAAGGTACTAAATTCCGGCTGTTTAGAAGAAAAATGTACCTAATTCCAGCTGTTTATAAAAGCATCGGCTGCCAAATAACGTATTTCGTCTTATCCATTTATTTGTTTATTATTATCATTTATTATATAGTATTTTATACTGTAACTAATTTCTAGATTTTTCCAACTCTTGTCCCTCCCCCGCTTATTACGAACGTAACTTTTCATGCCATGTGTCTGTAATATAAAAATAATTCGTTTTTTACCTGTGCTTTTATATTTCATAATGGGAGAATGTCCTCTATAGGCTTCGTTTTTGTTTTCTTTTTAATTTAATCTAACATTTTGAGTCAGTCGTATAGAATACTAACATACCAAGTATGTATATGATCATAAAATACACAATTAAAATCAGTTTTTTCATAGTATGAAACTTTCCGATACTTAAATCTGATCATTCAAAATTAATATTATTAATTTCAGTTTTACCTCGAGTTAGGTATTACTTCCCAAGTTATCGGTGAAATCAATTGAACGACAAACCGTTCTACTTGAGGATAAATATAACGAGGTTCTAAAAAGGAAATGACAGACGTAATTTATTTAATCTGGAAAAGTCTGCCTTTTTCTAACTTTAATAAAAATATTTTGCACATGCTCAAGAGGTTCTTTCTTCTCTGATACTCTAATATTCAATTTATAATCGCGTTATTGCAATTAAATTATAATAATTTATATTATTGGCACTTTTAACTAGAAGTGTACTAAATAATATCGAAAGACAAATCACTGAATAATACCTCTCTCGATCGTATCAAATTCTCTTTCTTCTGAATGAAAACGAGGTACTTTCTTTTGATTTTCATAATAAGCACATGCCACTGCATAAATCTATGATAAAGTAATATGTTAAAAAAAAAATTAGAAAATGAAATTTCTCCTCAGCATACAATTACAAATGAGACACAATGATGGAGTATGGGTTGTTTGTGATAGAAAACTTTAATAAATAATAAACAAAAAACATTTTATTAGAATTTTTGGAAATAAGTTTAAGGACCTGATTCAGCCCGCTGCTGGCTCGGCTGAAAAATGTATTACCCGCCAATTAGAGAAGATTAGTTGACAGTTTAGTTAGTTAATTAGTTAACAGCTTCAATTACACGAGTTGGTTTGAAACCGTACGTTTTGAAATTCAAAGCTTTTACAGATAAGAATCAACATCATTTATTCTTAATTTCAAGTTCGTAGATGAGAAAAATTATGTCTCAAAGGTAATTAAAAGAGATGTTTAGAAAAAATTGTGTGATATGTACAAATGAACCAGTCAAATAGAACATTTAAAATTTAACATATTAATAAAATATTTTGCCAATGGTTTTATTAGCAACCGTTTAAATCATTTAGGTGGAATCACCCATTATTGGTAGAAAATAATTGTAAACAAACAAATAAAAAGTTTACAAAACTCACAATATATATATTCAATGATTTTCTTTATTGTTTATTTGGTGTTGTTTTTATCAAAAAATGGAAATAGATAATAGGCGAAAAATTTGCATCTACATTTATGTATATAATTATTTAACATTTTTATGTAATAGCTTATTCAACAATTTTTTTATAGCATATATGTTAATTTCAGTTCTGTCTGAACTTGACGATTTAATTAGGTTTTGTCAAAATAAAAACGTTGAAGAAGATTTGATCACCGATATTAATGTTAAAACGCTAGCGTATATCAAACAATGCAACCAGCAGAAGTTTTCCAGAAATATTAAAATGACAAACAAGTATCTCAAAAATAACAAACTAATTTTTGGTAATAAATTCGCCATATTTATTTAATATATAAAAAAACCATTTATTTCTATTAAAATTAGCAAAAGCTTTTCGGACTACGTCCGTCTTCAGTGCATAAAAATTCATAACAAACTAATTGCTATCCCGTTCGATAAAGGAATCGAGATTTGTGTTATGTCCATTGAAAACTATTCTTCAAAACTTAATGATATTATTCAGCTACCACAGTTTGAGAAGGTCCAACCAAAACGCAAAAACGAAAAGCATGCTATACGACAGGAAGAAGAAAGAATAGTAACAGCACTGAAAAAGTTAAAGGAAAGTAATAAAATTTCTGAATCAATTTACAACAGCTTGAAACCTACTGGTAGTCAACATCCAAGGCTGTATGGTCTCGCAAAAATCCATAAGCAACACGTTCCAGTTAGGCCAGTTGTGTCAATGCCAGGCTCAGCCTACTACAAGATCGGCAACCAGATATCAAAATGGCTTTCAATAGTGGACGAATGTAACATCAATTCATCTACCAAACTAATGTCTGATCGTCTTTCTGATATTGAGCTTGATGAAGAATCAGAACTGGTTAGTTTTGACGTGACATCATTGTATACAAATGTGCCATTGAACGAAGCCATCCAAGATTGTACAGAACTACTCTATTCTGATAGATACAAAAAACCGCCAGTCGATCGCCAAACGTTTAAAGAGCTAGTATCGCTTTGTAGTTGTGACGTTGTTATACTTACAAATGATGGTTTCTATAGACAGGTGGACGGCCTTGCTATGGGTAGCCCACCAGCACCACAACTTGCGAATGGTTGGATGAGCAAGTTTGACGATCGAGTCAAGGATAATTCAGTCCTATATTCAGTGGAACGTGAGAAGGATTCATCTATTCCCTTTCTGGACATGGAAATTCATCATACACAAAGACGGTTAACATCAACGTGGTACATAAAACCCACGAATATAGGTTTGATGATGAACTTTCACGCAATGACACCCGTTACATACAAACGATCTGTCGTGTCTGGCTTAGTTCACAGGATTTTTCGATCTTGTAATAATTGGATGAACTTTCACGAGAGCTTGAATAAAGCTAAAACTATCCTGGAAAATAACCAATATCCTAAAGCATTTTATGACCCAATCATCTCAAATATACTAATTAAAATACTGGAGGAGACCAAAATTACTGACGAAAACGACAAGGAGAAAGAAGAAGAAGACAAAGAAGAAAACAAAATGATTTTTCTGCAATACCGAGGAAAAGTTTCTGAAAAGTTTGAGAGCTCGCTGAGAAGAATTAAAGCGCCAGTTAAAGTTGTCTTTGTTTTGAAAAAATTAAAAACTCTTCTTCTGTCCTTAAAACCACATGTTGAGAAGCTATATAAAAGCGGTGTTGTCTACAAAATTGAATATCCACGCTGTAAGGCGTGCTATGTCAGACAAACCAGCCGACATCTGATACACCGTATAAAGGAGCATCGACGTAGTGGTCCGGTTGCAAATCATTTTACTTTGTGCGGTAATGAGTTGAATGATGATAATGTTACCATCCTTTGTTCTTCTAGTAAATCTAATCACCATTTAATGATCTTAGAAGCGCTCATGATCAATGAATTAAAGCCTTCTTTGGATACAAAAGATGAGTATCGTAGCAGATCATTTGTCATAAAGATTTAATTATGTGATGTTAATAGATATGATTTTTAATTTTTATATATATATTTAATCAAACTGTTTTAACTGTTTTTACTATTTGTTTTTAGACCTGAAGATGGATGTATAATCCGAAATATATTGTCAATAAATAATAATCATTGTTGGTCCAATTGATTTTCTAAGCATTTAAAAAAAAAATTATGCTACATTGTTTTTACCTTTTACTAAATTTTATCGCTGTGGCAATATCTAAACCACGTTTTTAAAACTCTTTTTTCTAGGGTTTTCTACAAAGTTTTCCTAATATTAAGCTGCAGTGTTTCGAAAAAGCTATTTTAAACTATTGAAATTACTTAATTAAAAAATTAAATTACTTTTGATTCTGGATCATAAGTCAAATGGTAGGGTGTCATCCGTAAAGGAATTTTACGAACGGGCCAAGATGAATCGTATGATAGATGACTTGGTAAAACACAAATCCTGAGTTCATCCTAAATTGAAATTATAATTGATAAAATCTTCAATTACATTTAGATGACACTAATAGGAATAAAATAACCAGTCAACAGTCTTAAGATCTTTCAACATATTTTAAAGTTTGACTTGGTTTCTTAAATTTACCTCTAAATGCATTTGGTACATCTTAACTTATTTTATTAGTTTCTGCGCCTGTTTTTGAAATACATTTTGACCAGTCGGAATTATCGCATTTCATTTTTCGCGTAAAGGTTCGTCGCTTATTTTTGAAGGTGATGAACTTATTTTAAGACCAAACAGTTTTGATATCATAAATAAATTCATCACCTATAAACTTTAAGACCCCAAACTTTTTTTTTTTCACAAGTGGGAACTAGGCTCTATAGTTGTTAGGTTTTGTGCTTATTAAGTCCTTTATACATGAAATACAATAGATATGACACAATAGTTTAGTAATAACAGCAGGTAAAATACCAACCCTACCTGTTTATTGAAATAAAGAAATCCATTTGGACAGTTCACGTTATTGAATTCTGCAAATGATACTATTGGTCCATCAATTACCATCGGATGAGCAGTCACGTGACCATGTGGTGTAATAAATACCCAGTGAGAATAACCTCCACAGATAAATACCTAAAAAAAAAAATCTCACTTTGATGCAAATTAAAGAACTATATTCTAATGCAATCGATTTGGTGTAAACAAGATATTAATAATTATTAAAGTTACAAAGAATCAATAATGAAATGTTTTAAAAACACCTACTCCTTTGCCATAAGAAGAAACTTGATCAATTGGTTTCATTTGTTTTGTTTTGAATTTCGTCTTTGTAGAGTTCCTCTCAGCCATTTCTGCAAGTTTTGATTCCTCTTTTACACGGATGAGAATATTTGTTTCCATCTAAAATGTTAAAATATAGTTGCAGTATTTTGGAATTCAAAACGGGTAACTCAATATTTGACAAAACTGATTTTTGAATTTTTGTATTTGATTTGATAAATATTTCGATAAACATATGAGAGATTAACTTATCTTAGTCGTTCCTTCTAAATTTCATAGCAATAATAATTTTTAAAAGGTTAGCATAGGGGTCTGGCTCATTGAGTACGTACGCAGTTTGACTCTTGTAATCTTTGCCTTGTAAAATTTTTGGTTTTTATAATCACTTCTCATTTATTCTTTCAATCTTTGACGTCCATAGGGGCCATTCAATTATTACGTTCGCACAAAATTGACCATTTTTAGACTTCCCCTCCCCCCTTGTTCGCAGACGATGACCCCCCCCCCCTTTTCTTCAAAAAAAGAAAGTAATTGTAACTTTTGTCTTTAGAACTTAACATGCTAATTTTTACACATAAAAAAATTGCAAACACAAAGAAAGATATATTACAGTCACACTAATTTTGCAAAAACAACAGTTAACAGTTCACTTTTTCTAATAGCATCGGATAAATACTATATTACGATTATAGTATAAGCAGCTGAATTTTTTAAAAATGCGAACGTAATAATTGAATGGCCCAATAGTAAAAGACACGCTAGTACAAATTAAAAGTTGACAAAAAATTCTCCGACCGGCGGCAGTCTCAACAGGCTTTGTTGATAACTCTACCCAATTCTCGATTATTGACAGTAAGAAATAGAAAATAGACAACGTCAAATAAAATACTAAGGAAAAACCCACCTAGACCGGTAAGGCTTCTTCGAAGTTAATACAGTAACAAATATGGTTGGCCTCAGTGTCTATAACAGACGTTTTATAAACTATAAATGCTATTGATATGATATAAATGAATCTCTGAGCTCTTTAATTGAGAAACTTTCACATATCTTCTGATGAATGACGTTTTTTTGTATGATCATCATTCATTAGTTCCAATATGGATACACAAAGGGAACCATAACTTTAAGCCTTAGACAAAAAATCGGGAAAAAGTACTTAATAATGACATGAAATTCCGATTTCAGTGAAAAGAACTATGTCTATTAATTAAAAATGTCCGTCTTTAGAGAAATTACTAAAGGTATAAAGTAATTTAGTTTCACCAATCATCAATTATCTTTTCTTCATAATTTTCCTTTTAGATTAATTAGTGAATCTGCTAGACAAAGAAAGAGCAAAAACATAAAGAAAGAATCGAAACAGTGTGTCAATGTAACCCCGAAGCATCCAATAATGTCTCGAAAAGTTTCAATCAGAACCAACCTGACCGACTACGCCTTGAAGTTGAACAATCAGAGTTTCTGTCTTCATTGTTAAACTTATACAAATTCATCAGCAGCTGACGAGCGTCGTCGAACAGAATGTCTTTGTAACGTTTCCACTTTAGACAATCTCATACAGAGCTAACAAATATAGATTCAACTTGAGTCGAAGTGGTTTGTACCTTCGTCTGTAGCAAGGCGTGGAATACCTCTGAAGACAAGCCTCATGTCAATACAGTACCTGTTAAATTGTTACAACCATAAAATTCATTGCGAAAGACTCCCAAATCATTCATTGACGACATGTTTGAAGTTTGCAAAATATTTGGTCCAAAAGCAGTGCTATTCATGTCTAACAATGACATATCCAGGGTAACACTAGGACTTATTGTCGCTAAACTCCAAGCACTTCTGCTGATGCATATACAAGGCCATTATTCCGTTGTTGGTCCACAATATAAATTGACTTCATCAGTTTATGACATATGTGAAATTAAAACAGTTTATGACATAAGTTCCTTAAGGTCGGTTTCCATATGATTGGTTGTTGAGATTTTGTCTCGCAAGAGAGCAAAAGTAGGAGCCGCAAAAGTAGAACGTGTTCAACTTTTTTTGCAGATCAAAACACGGTTTAGCCGAATCAAAAATCTCTCGTACAGCGGTATTTTAATCATTCTACGCATGCGCTGGAAAAAAGCTCTGGAGCTTTTTGCGCTATAGCGAAAAAATCAGTTGTATGGAAACCGACCTTTACAACGGAGATACTTTCATACGCATAAGAAGTGGCAATCGTGGTACCTTGAATGCCTTCGATGTTAGAGAGTTCTTTGGAACTAAAGTAGTAAAGCGAAAACCAATTTTACTCAACGAAACTCAAGATGCTTTCCCAAAACCTTAGCAACAGCTGTTGATCTTTTTCGTCGGTTGGATTTGGATGTCTTCATGGGGCAAATACAGCTGCCCCCTCTGCTTTCAATCCAGTCGAAAGAAGGATGTCACCTCTGTCCTACGATTTTGGCTAATAGTTCTTTCACATGATCATTTTAGTAACCAAACTTCTGGCAAAACAATCGATTAAAACTGATTTTACTGTGTACGTACTTTATGGATGCCCCATAGACTCATAATCTATGAAGTCAATATACTGACAACGTACAATTACTTATTTGGGGATTCTTTATAATTGAACACGTTGATTGAATTATAGGGATAAAAACATAATGTGTAATTATTAACTAATCAATGAATTATCATTATAAATAACCACAAAAATGTAACCACATAGAGTTCTGCATGGGTAATTCAAGATGAAACTTTATAATGTTCTGCATAGTTTTTTCCTTTTATTTTATGTTCAGAAAATGTTAACTCCATAATATTTAGCCAAGAAAATAATATAAACTACGTGATTCTGCTACACTAACCGTAGAAAAAATGCACAACGTATGCCTTTTAAGATTTAAGGGTTTTATGCTATAAGATTGCTAATCTTATAGAGAAGCAATCTTGTGAAACTAATACAGTATTCATTTTGCTGCTACCATAAAAATTTGTGTGATGCTTTTTTTGGAAAGGTTGAATTTTTTTTAAAAGAATCAGTTTCAAATTCCATTAACAAAAACTTACCCTTCTAAATCGAACAGGTAGACGATCCTTTCCAATGTAATGTTTTGTAGAATGAAAACATTCAAAAATTATCAAATCTTGATCCATAACAGCAAACAATAAAGGACTGCTGCCAGTGTCGTTTCGATTTATCATCAATATTTCTTTAATTCGATCATCTTCACTACTAAACCTAATAAAAATATACTTCATTCTTTAATATAATATGTTTAATGTAATATTATTTACTACTTCTAAGAAAATAAGAGGGCAGTCGCAATTTTGCAACATTTGATCTGTATTTTTAGACTTTTTTTATTTTTTTTTCTCGAAATTTTTAAGGTATTAAGGGTATTTAATTGTATAGATATACAAAGATTATTGACATATCTTCTCAAGAGAAGACATTTGTTGTTATGTATATATTTTAAGTCAAAAAATACAGATCAAGAGTTGCAAACGGATATACAAAGATAAAATCAATACATTTTTTAACGAAGCTTTATAAAGCTTTATTAATACTTCTATATGACAATATCTGTCTCTTTCTACCATTTTACTTGTTAGAAATTTAGTTTTGTTTTCATAAAAATATTTATATAGAAGCGGTAGTGTTTTCCAGTGAGTTCAGCCACTTTGTTTATGACCAAGGTGAAGAAATAAAAACGCGTCGTGTTTACATGGCAAAAAAAAAAAAAAGGAAGCAAAAGGAATTTAGGATCATTATTGTTGTAGATGTAATTTATTGTCACAAAGTTTTTGTATTGCAAACTTTAGTGCGTTCGAAAGATTCATTGCGGCGAGAGATTCCTGCTGAAACGCTATCTATGTGCGTATAATTTTATACATTTTAATAGTTTATTTTGCTGTTTGAAATGTTTTATTTGGATATAAAAGATTTTCATCCTGAATATGCAGTTCGTTGGAGGTAGATAGAAAATAGATGGAAATTTTGAACTTTCGCATTGTTTGGAATCCATAAAAAAACTAATAATTACGTAAAGAAAGAATTTCGTTTACACGGGTTAAAATTAAGGTCCTAGCTTGAGTACTTGCTGCAATATTATTAATTTAATGGTATGAGGGTCCTATGCATGGTTGTGAATTTATGATGTCATCAAAATGGACATTCATTAAAATCGGCAGTTACTAGGTTAAAATAACAGATTAAAAAAATGTATATATCCTACCTACTACCATTTTGTTTAGTGTTTTCATGATCGATCAACAACTTTGGTGCGTTTGAGAAATTTGGACAACTGAAAACCTCTTTGAAGTATGGTAAACTATAAATTTCTAAGCCTCCGTAACTATTGGTTAAAACACACCAAAATGTCTGCAAAGATCGGCGAGGAAAATTAGATCTAAATAAAAAATACAAATTTTATTACCACTGAACAAAACTTGAATTAAAAATATTTTATAATAACAAAATATTTATAATGTAGACATACGTATTCTTTGTAGAGGAATGTTCCTGGTCTTGTGCTGTTGAAATGGAATTACCATACAACAATTCATCTTCTTCAAAAACTGTTAAAGAACTGTTCAAAAAATAACAAACTTTAACAAAGGATATATAAACACCATTGAGGTGTGATATTTAAATCTTGCCAATCTTGCCATTATTTTTTCTACATCCTGAAAAATGAGGCAAACCTTTTTGGGCAAACTATTTGTTAGTATGACGCAAAGTAATTACACTCCACAATCGAAAAGTAGCACAAAATTTCTGCATCAAAAGATTATTCATTTAAAGTGTTTGATATTTCACATAATTCAAGGTAAGTTAATTGGAGCCTTTTGGTAAAATGAAAAAAGAACCAAAAAATTACTAATTAAAAAACAATTAAAATATTTTTAAGTACTTAGCATTATGTAATAAAATCAACATACCGTTTCTTTTCATGTAGATTAAATTCGGTGTTTAAAAGGGGAGTGACCGAAGTTAACCGCTGGAAACGTGAAGTAGCATTCGATGTTTCATTATTCGACAGATTAAAGAAACTACCTTCGTCTTTGAATAAACATATGTTTGAAATTCTTTCCTAAAATAATCATTAAAATATACTTCGGTCAAAAAGCTACACTGCGCGCAAAAGAATATTTACTGTACAGTGTAGGTATATCATAGTTCACACTATACATATTTTTGTTTTATCTGTTGCGCGTTTTGATTTTAGGGGAAACATTAATCTAATGTCCTGTTTTATCTGTCGTCGATACCCTTCGAAAATACTTTCAAATGACTGAGGTTTGTAGTAAAATTACTTACTTTCCTAGATAGTGGTTTATTATGACTTCAACTGGTAGCATTTGAAGTTGTTGCTTTTTTTTAAATATATTTTTTTGTTATATAATCGTTAAACTTGAGTAACATAATATATACCAATTTAAAAAGTTTACTTGTGATTTTAGCGGCTCTGTGAGTTTCATTTTAGGATTTTCAAAATCTTTAACCAATTCCAGATATCTTACTGATCCATCTGACATAAGTAGGACTGTATGTGGATCTTGTGATGAAACCGATGATATAGTTGGTTTTCCATTATCCAATTCTATTTCACTAAGCTTATTAGCTCCTTCGAGTAAATGAATACTCTTAGGACAAATTTGGACGATATATTGTTGATTACCAAGATTAAAAGCTTGTACAGTTGATTCTTGTACATTAAAACCAGAGTTATCAACTTCTGTTATTTCGTCTCCTGTTTTAAGAACCTAAAAGATACATATATGCATAACGAAAAACTTACTTTCTTGCATCAATCTGAAAACTTCTAAAAAGAATTACAGCCCGCATTTACCCTATGTGTTAGGAAACAATCTACGTTCTTGTTTATATGCAAGGAGTTAAGAAATTTAGATTAAGTTTTAAACAATTAGTGTGTACGGGTTGACCAGGACGATGCATTACTTTTGGAAAATTGTATACTGTATGTATTGCATAAAATATCTAATGAAATAGCAAATAAAATTGTAATAATACATAATTTGATGTTTTGATAATACCAAATATATATATTTATATAGATTCCAGAGTCTTTCTGGAATTACTTTTTCACCTTTATGTATAATAAGGTTATAGATAAAGTTCCAAAATTTCAAAGGAAAATTAAATCTTATGAGCAATTTATGAATAAAAATATGGTAAACTTTTCGAGATTAATTAATTTATATTCTGTTAAAAACAACTCACCATAGTTGAATCTTCTCTAGATAAGATCAAAAATGCATGTCTGTTTTCTTTATCCTCATTATCATCTGACTGAAATAATTAAGAGCAGATATCTTAAAATACACCATTGTGTATATGATCTACTTTATAGCATAATTAATGTCTTATCAAAATTACCGTCCTCATGTATATATTTGGTAAAATCTTAATTTAAAAAGTCCACTTTAATTTATAAAAAAATCTATTTTAAAATTACTTAAGCTCAGATAAATTTTTTCACAAGAAACCTTACTAACAGGAACCTTGAGATCTTTAAAACTATATGTTTTCACTCTGCAATTTTGTAAGTGAAATATCTTATATATAAATATAATATAAAATACCTACTACTATTGATATAATTTCCAGATTAGCAATAACCATACAAGAAGCAAGATAAAGTGATACAAACTTGATTTGTTGCTACTGCAAAAAAAACTTACTAGCGATTTTGAGAAAACAGTCCACATATCAAGACATCCTGGTAATTCAAACGTTGTTACAACTTGTGGTTTAAGACTTCTCTAAATATAAAATATACATTATATAAAGATATTATATAAAAATTTAATGTGTAACTGTTATACTTTTCAAACTACTTTCATTGCTTACCTGTAAAATTGTTAGCGATCCATTTTTACCATATCCAGAACAGCAAACAAGTTCTAAGTCAGTTTGAGTGGAATTTGCAAACTAAAAATATACAAGACAATAAAAACACTGTAATTGCGTTTATTCTTTAATTATTATATAGTTTGTAAAATTTAATAGTTATATTTATCACGAGGACGCAAAAATATCTCTTAAAATCTTTGAAAAACTATTGGAGCATCGCTTCTTTGGATTCTTGTAAATTAAAGCTTCTAGACCCGACTCTATGACCAATCTTTTTAAACTTCGTGTAATTTTCTAATGACTCGTGAATTAACCAAAAAAGGTAATATGTAAGTAATACATATTTATATATTTCCCCTGTCAATACATAACTTTATACGAAATAAGTTTATAATACATAATTAAAATGTTAAATGTGGCTAAAAACGATAAATCAGAACTCGAGAAAATTGTATAAATAAATAAATTAGAATTGCTAAATTTCACTTACTTCTTCCTGTAGTTTCCAAAATTCAATAAGTTAACATAAAAGAAAAACAAGAATTAGATTGTTGAAGAACATAAAATAATTATTCATGTTATTTATAATTATACGAGAGTTCTTGAAAAATCAGAATTTATCTTTGGAATGGTAGTTTCATAGGTCTCACTCTAAATTTCCCATTTTTTTGCTTGTTTATTTTTGCCGAGTGAGACCTATGTAGTTTATTTACAAGATAAGCTTTGTAAAAATGCAATAAATTCTTATTCGTTTTTATCATCCAAAAAGGCAAAATGATTGAGGTGCATCTCAATATTCTTTTTGTTATTTCCCTTCGCTTTTAGTTGAAGAAACATTCGTTAAGGTGCGTTTCCACTTACATGGATCGGACCGGACCGGATCGGATTTCATTGACATATTTAATTCACGCATGCGCATTCGCGTTGTTTTTTCGATCCAGACTGATCTAAATCGATCCAAGGACCGAATCAGGATCTGATCGATCTTTTTAGCCAATAGAATCGTTATCTCTTATCACGTGGTTTATGAAATTAAAAGGATAACTCAGTAGCTTAGATATACAAAAAACGTTTTATTTAACAAATTTCCAATTTTTTATTTAACAAAATTCAGTTTCAACTATATAATGCTAAGCAATTATATGGGTCACCCGGTTTTTATCTGGTTTATATTTCAAATTTGTATTAGACAGTTCATCTTATATTAGTTTGACTTACATGCATACGTTATTATAACTTTATTTGTTTTATATATGTTCCATAAGATAGCCTTCTTTGTTCTAGAATTTTTCGTTTTCTCAAGTTTAATATTGATAACAACTCATGTTTAGAGTGAATGTCCTAGAAAAACCCAGACCACTTAAGTGCTGTCATTGTTTCCACTAGAGTCCACTAAAAAGAGTAGAAGTTAATAATAGAACAGAAAACAAGAGAGATAAGCTTATGTATTTATTATTTGATTGTTAGTAAAAATAATGGTTAAAAGCACGAACGAGTAGACGATACCCTCCCCCTTTGTTTCTTTCTTCGAACATTCTTCTCACCCAAATCTTTTTTTGTATCTAATTTTAATTTCTCGCAGCATTAATCTTCTACAAAGTAAAATCGTGCTTATGTGCTTTATATTGAAGCCGCCATGTTTGTTTACAAAATGAAATTGGCACTCTTCGATAAGTGGAAATCAAATTAGTTGTCGGATCGGATTGGATTTTGATCCGTTCCAGTCCGGTCCGGTCCGGTCCGATCCATGTAAGTAGAAACGCACCTTTATTTGATAAACCATTTTTGAGGATAAAAAAGATAACGTCATTTGCATAGAATATTTTTAGATAATTTAGAATTAAAAATAGGAAATCTCGGGAGAAATTACGAGGATAGGGTAGAGATTGAGTTACCCGGAGACTTTATATTTCATCCGAACAGATCGCGCAATAAGTCATTAAATTTTATTAATGCAAATAGAGCTTTGACGCTGGCTTCGGGAACAGATGTTTTTAGATATGATAAGGAATAATATGAGAAGGAAAATGATAAACAATAACATTATACTTTAAATAAAACGAACAACACGAACTCACAGAGAGAAACGCAGGTTCCCCAACAGCACATTTTGTAATTGGGCCAATGTTTAGGATACTATCACACACCTAAGACAAATTTAAAATAAATGGAAACACTGATCTACCAAAATGTTAAATGAAGGTACAAGAATTATAAAATAAAACTTACGTCAAATAAATAGGAGGTAATATATTGGCTACTGATAAAGTGTGACGAATTTCCAAAAAGTTCCAAATCTTCTTCGTCAACTAGAAAAACAAGAAGAAGAAGAATGTTATTGACTACGCATTTATTTTAAAGTTCACATTTTAATATATTAATACCAATTTTCATTACAATATAAAATAACCATACAATTATTATGTTTCTTTGGTTTCTTGTTTATAGGTGGTTTATCTCCCTGAAAAATAAAAAACGATGGTATACTAATTCGACAATTCGTGACATTGTCCACTATCAGAAAGACAACATTTTATGGTACAAAAAAACTTTCCAAGAATTTGTTTTAATAATTTACCTACCTTGCTTTGCTTAATACATTAAATTCCCGCAAATAATTAATTTTTCTTTTCAGTTTCAATTTTTTCCTGTATTATCACTAAAAATATCGCGTTTCTTTTAAATTTTCAAGCTAGAATGGTAAATAAAGAATACCGACAAGTTGTGTTTGATTTTTGTGAAAACGAAAGCGGCAGGGAAGGTGATTATCGTAAACCTTTTGATATTTTTGAAGACATTGAACATTAGATAACTTGAAAAACATAGTTAGTATTTCTTAGCTAGCTATGTAAAAGTACTATACATATCTGGTTAATAAACAAAACCAAATATTGTATTTTGAAAGACTTTTTCTAATAAATTGGGCCATTTGCGAAATTTGATTTCCGCGAATTTTGATTTGAAATTTTTAAAATTTTCAAGACTTTGGAATTTGAACTTTTTGATTTTATAATACATCAGCCGATAATTCTGAAAAAAGAACCTTTTACGCATTTAATTTTAATTTTTTATCTTTCCTTTTATTTATACATTTCTTGTTTGACACAGAATAAAGTATGAGATTTTTAGTGTTCTGATATTTTTTGCATTATAATTAAGAAAATAAATCACAACGAAGGAAATATATTCATTATTATATATTATTTTATCATTGTTCTGTTGAGTATTCTCAATTAAATAAAAACAAAATAATCACATTTTTTCAGTAACTTATCTATAGTTGGAAACTTAAAATACTTTTTTCGCAATAACTCGATCGCGATTTCTCCTCGACTTTCAGCTATTGTGATAGCAATTGATTTATACAGAAAAGAAATTATAGATGAAATAGCAACACTAATTGCTTTTGCAAGTTTTCTTCAAAAATCAAACCACTTATTCATATTACATTCATTCAAATACATTCTTACCTTTTGAATATTTATGGAATCTAAAAAAAAGATAAGAACATTGTGTATTTATAAAATTTAAAGTTATAAGTTAGTATAGTCACAATGATGAAGAGCTAGAACAGTCATACCAGACATCTTCTCTTTGTATCGCAATAATAAAGAATTTCCAAGTCTTGATCCAATGAAAACATATCCTTCTTCAATAAAGCATACCTAGTAAAAAGGTTTTTAGTATAGCACAAAAAATATTACTTAAATATCGGTAACCGCAATTCGTAATACGATCTTCGAAAAAACAAAAACAAATTCATAACAAATCAACTGGTTAATTAAGGATCGCATTTGTAAAAATAAAGTCTCTCTTTTTGTTTGAATTCACATTAAAAGATGAAAAAAGATCTTAAGATCAAACATTTGAGCTCCTGCAAAGTTAAAAGTGTGTTCTAGATAAGTCGCGAAGTCGCGCGCAAAACTGTTACATTCAATTTGCGGTTATTGAATGCCACCATCTTGATCCGCGCTTATATATATATATAACTCTTACTTACACAAGATGCAAGTACACTTCCAGCAGCTTTATCAAAATGAAAACTCTGTATATTTCTCAGTCCATCAGTAATCAGTGACAAAACGTATCTAAATAAAGCGTTTTGCTTAAATAGTCAATAAATGGTATTTAACAAAATATATGGTAAATTCGCATATAACAAACACTTACATCTCTCCGCCTTTCAGAGAAAGAATCAACTTGTTCTTTTCTAGCATATCAAAAGAAACTTCTGCCAATGAAATAACAGTTCCAGGCTGATTATCTAAAAATTCAATCTGTTAATTAGTATGAAATATTTGACATACATATCTACACATCTACAGATATATCTACACATCATTAAATATCTAAATTAACTCAGCAAGTCTTAATTTTTTATGTTTCATGTTTTTCAAAATCTATCTAAAATATAATTTACAAACCTAGAGGAAACATTGTACTGCCTTCAGTCATACTATTCAATGAAACACCATAAGGAGGAGTACTTTGATTTAAATAGATTAATGAATTGCATGCCATTACCAAAACACCACCTTCAGAAGAAAATTAACAACTTTATAACAACCTGTCGCCATAAAAACATAACGTAATGATAGGAAGATTTTTTTTATATCATTATTTTGTCGATACAATCAAGTCTCATTGTGAAAACAGGCAAACAGACAAAAGTCATTGTACTAATCATAAAAGAGAAGGAGGTTGTGATTTTCATTGTGAAACGTTTGTGTATTTTAAAAGGAAGAAATTAAATACATACCTAAAGGCTTTTCTATAGGACAAATATTTTGGCAATCAAATGGTAGATTATTCACTGTCCAAATAACTGGATGAACTTTCTCAATCATATTCAAGGAGATAGCAGCCACACAATAAGTATCTTGTCTTACTGCTATTCTTCTAAATTGTTTAAAAATAAAAAATAGTTGAAGTTAATTATGCGAGATGTCCATGTTTCTCTCATCAACTGTTTTGAAGCTGCTGAAAATATGTACAGGCTGCACAATTTAATCTTTGAATCATTAATTTCTGTAAAGAATAATGTAAAACTATGGAAAGTTTTGTTTTCCCATTTTTTTTAAGTTTCAGTAATCTTTCTTTTATAAAGTTGTTTATTATATAAAAAAACTCTTGACTATATAATGGGTTTGTTGGCAGTAAATATTTAATCTTTCTATCTCAAAAATATGCTTTTAATTTACCACAATGCTATCATTAGTAATAAGTAGTAAAAGTCTAGTATTCATAATAGACAAGAGAGTAGTTAAGATGATGACAAATGTATAAACCATTCTAAAAAGTTGCAAGTCGCTTTTAGTGCTAGGTAATAAGTTCCCTTCTTGTGCGATGTCGCTAAAACATGGTCACTAGGCTCATCCAACTAGTATTTAGAGATTGGATAAGTTGGTTTTAATAATTTAAAAATAAAGATACTTCATCTTACCCAGATGATGTTTGAACTGGTTCAAAAAGAATCATCACAGTAGGTTCTTGGTAGCCATAAAGAAATATTAAATCTGCAACATTTATGATAGGTGTACCAAGTGCTTGCAGATCAATAACGTAACTTGGCAAAACAACGTTGGTTCTTTCACTGAAAAGTGAAAAAATATTAAAATTATAATAAAATATCTTATCATTTTTCAGTATCTTTTTTTATCTTAATCAGAATCATAGCATCATGAAGGCCATGCATGAAGATATTAAAAATCTTTTTATTAAAGATTCCGATCTTTTTCTCCCAAATTTAGTGGTTCAAAGAGAATTTTATGCTAAACAACTCGATGAAATTGTGTTTGAAAAAAAAGCACCACTTTTTAGGAAAAAGGTTTTTAGATAAACAATTTGAGAATACATTGTAAAAGAAGTTACTATCAGTGTGTGCAATTAATTTTTAGAGAGAGATGATATAACAACGCCGAGGCAATGATTGGTCTATTACCTATTATTAGATCAAGAATATTTAAAATTAAAATTTTTAATTTCATGTCTATATGCCTGTGATCTCAGACTTGTGACCGCCAGTGGCTACCTTTCAATGAGCATTGTATACATCTCAAAAAAATATATATCAAAAAATAAAATAATTAATTATAATAATATTAAAAAATACCTATCTTGAGCATACTTTTCATTTTCTTGTACTTTATGGTATTTGGGCCCAAATGGTAAAACTACAAGATGACATCCATAAACTAGCATTACAGCACATCTATTCTCTGGATCAACTCGAATGAGAGGGTCATTGTTATTTAAAACGACTCCATTCTGAAAACATCAAATTAAAATTGTTTTTATGAATAACAATATAACAAGGTTTCACTTGCACAATTCTTATTGCTGCCATCTTTATGGTATTCATCCAAAGATGGCAGCAATTTGGCAAAGCGAAATTTATATCTCCGGAACGGTAAATAAAAGTCTGTAGAGTAAAAACAGAAACGACTAAAGGAACCAGGCTAACGTTTATTTTGTTTTCGGTTTTCCCTGTTAAGTAAATGTTTTGGAGAAACTAAAATTATAAGATTATAAAAAGAGATTTGCAAACCAAAAACTTTTGTAAAGAATGGAAACTTTTTGTAAAGGATGTTTTGTTTTTGTATATTTAACATAACAAGGGATCGGTAAAAGTATATCGGTATCACAATAAATAAAGCTAAATGTGCATCGTGATGCGATTATGCATGAATGTATGAAATGTATCTCAACGATGCGAGATCTTTCTCAACTTCGTCTTATTGTTAAAGAAATAAACCTTAAAAAAGTAACAATTAAAAAAAATCATCTTACCATAAGTTCCGCATTTTCAAAGAAATGCATGGAGTCTGTTTTCAAGTCATGATTCAAGGGATCATATTCAACGATTGACAACTAAATAATTTTAACAGAAAGATAAATTAAAACAGTATGCATACATACAATCAGAGGCATGTAATGCGATTATAATGTATTAAAAGTTCTGAACAATACTTTTGTCGCGCCACCTATCCAACTTATTTGTTCATATTGCCAGCATACGTTTCTGTCTTCTTGTAGATATTTCTCAATACTTTATATCAATTTACTTTATTTGCACGCATGTAGTCTAAACCTACGTTAGCTATCTAAGTTCCATATTTTGATCGGATAAACATAAGCATGCAACAAAATATATTTACAAACTATGAGTGTATTTCATATGCTGCATAGTTCATCCAACAATTACAAGTGCTGTATGGAATTTATTTAATTTACTTGATGTCGATCCACAGAGAAATCTCATTGTATGCGTATGAATAATTTTACTGTTGCTCCAGAGCTTTACTGTGTGCACATATACATTTACTTTATAGGAAAGTTTTAATCATAAGGATCGAATATTGAATTAAAAATGGAGGAAATAACATAAAATCCTTATACCGCGAGAATATTTTCTTAGGATTATAAATTTCTTCGTTACTTTGTTGTCTGCAATTGGAGAAGAGAGATTGTTAGTGGTTGCAGATTTTTACTCATCACTGAAGAATGTAATTTTGGTATTACAATATCTTGTTTTTATTGTGAAATTGTATACAAGTATGTCTGTAGTCATAAATGTTTATTATAAAGTAAAAATGTAAATATATAGAGTAAAACCTAATAAATACAAAACAAATTTAGGAAGTAAAACCTGATACTATGTTGTAATACTTCTTTTTACTACGTATATAATAATACCCCGTTCTTGTCTCTCTCTATCTTCTTTTTAAGAAAGAAACTAAGGGCTAAAGAAAATTGCTTTTAGATTTTTTTGTTCAATAAATTAACAAACAAGCCAATCACAGGGCTGCTATTATTTACTTTTACTTGTTCTTTTTTGTCCATTAAAGCAAAGACCAAATACCAAAGAATAACAAAGAAATTATTGATTACGATACAATAGACTTTTATAAGAAACAGTACTAGAACAACAAAAAAAAAAGCACCAGAATAAGAAACAATTATTCTGCATTCAAAACTGTTTGATAACTGTCTATGCTACCAATACCTAACACTGATCCAAAAACTATTACAAGAAAGAAAGAAACTTTTAGGGTGTTTAGTTAAGGGTATGGCATCGATAAGATTCTCCAATGCTTGAGGCAGGGTGACAGCGCCTGACAGAAGAAAGAATTCCAGCTTTTCAATAAAAACCAGGCCTTTTCCCAGTCATTTCAGAGTGAAAAGACATGTTATTCTAGCCTTTGGTTTGAAATTGTACTAGATGTAACTGTACCAGCCCCCTAATTTTTTTTATACCTTTCTTTGTCTCAGTCAACTTTAAAGGATTGCAGTCGATAAATCTCAGGAATGCAGTTCTCTAAATTTAGTAAAAAGTCACAGCAGATAAATATCGTCGTGTTAGAAAATTACGACAGCAAAAAAATATATTGCGTAAAAGGTTCGTGCAAAATTTAGTTGACTTTATTCCAGGTGTTAAAAAATTGTAAGACTGTAGTAAAGAGAAATAAGTAAAGACGCTTTTTATTAATAATAAATACTCTTTCTTTTTAACCCTTTAGCTGCCACGGCCCTCTAAGAAATACTCATTTTATTTGTCGTGGCCTTCTAAAAAATACTCGTTCTAATTGCCAATGTCATGTATACATGACTTGGTGAAATGTCCCATGTTTTGTCATGTATACGTGACATAAAGTTTTTTGTTTTGCATGCGCATTTTGCCTTTGTCGTGTAGGTATGACATTTTTCTTTTTGTTCTAAAAAAATAACTACTTAATGTTTTTTATGCTGAAGGTCTCTAGAGGATCTAAATTTTTCTTTAAAAAAAGCCACACACTTTTTTTAAACTCTTTTTTGGTTTGCAGATGTACAAAACAGCACGTGTATATAAATTTATTTTAGCAATTCCATTTTAATACTTTTTCATAAATTTTTTTTATCCTTTTGGACGTTTTTAAAAATTTCAGCACTGAGCTTGAGCTTTTTTTTAAACCCTGTAGCAAACACAGTGAGACTTTTAATGTCATGTATACATGACATTGGCAGTTAAAAGGTTAAATCATGTCCTTGTCATGGACATACTTGATATTTCTTCATGAAAACTGCTACAAATGTCAGCACTTGTAGCAGCTTTTAATGTTTAAAGTTTCAAAGGTTTTATTTGTTTAGATTATTAAAGGCGATTACTTTTTTTATTTCTATTCCATATCTTTCAATAATAATAGTCTACTTATGTCGAGAAAAAGGAGAAGAAATTTATTTGCTTTTGTTTTTGACACAGCTAAATCGTATAGTATTAAAAGAAGAGTTCAATATTAATCTAATCACTTTCGTTCTGATCTTTTTAAGCTTTTTAAGCATTTTATGAGCATTTTAACAATTTACCATCGTAATTATTAGATACGATGTCTGAACAACGGCAAAAACAGAGGGCTAAAAATGTTATTTTAATTTTATCTTAAGAATACAACAAGCAGAATACTGTAAGGTCAGAAATTCTTGCTGAAAGAAAACTTCGTAATTTAGCCCAACTAAAATTCACCTTGCAGGAAAAAGATTTCACATATTACCTACCTTGTTTTCTTACATTACAGTTATGCATACTATCTTGTATATATACTTTGAAAGAGAGAATGTGAACTGAAGCTATCAAAATTTATGATTTTACTTCCAAATATTTCGAATCTTCCAGCATAAGTTTCTGACCTTAAATTATATCGCTAGTAACATATTGGTTCAATTTTTTACTCATTGGTATTCCTTAACCAAAAAAACATTGCAAAATGATAGAAAGTTATCTGTGAATAAATCACTGGAATTACATTTAACCTTTTTAATATCTTGTAGTTAATATTAACGTATTTGTAAAATGTTTTTGATAATTATAGGGTTTAAAATTACAGCTTTTCCAGCTGAATTTGCAAAAAATGTCTGTTTTTCAGCTTTTGGAGACCAGCTTTGTGAGGAAAAATGGCATCTTATCTTGCTGTTGAATGTTCCTTTATATAAAGTCATATATCGTATTTCCGAAACTCTTTATTTTGTTTGAACGATCTTTTATGTATAATTAATTAAAAGACTTTTATTTGATTTACAAGAGTGAGTGCTCTATAAAGGATAAGCAAACTGATTGGCTTAACAAAGTTAAAATTGGAAGAAATCTTAAAAGAAATAATAAAAGAGTAACCTTGGCATCTTTAAAAGAAAGTAAGAGCGAGTCTCTTTCATTATTTCCAAGTCTGACCACTTGTATATTGATAACATTTCCATACAATGAGTAGGATGCTACTTTTTCTAGCTTTTTCTTTGGTGAATTATCTAAATTAATAACAAAATATCTATTATTCGATACCATCATCTTAATTGCGATTCCAATTAAATGAAACATCTCGTGTTCAAATTTGGCAGTTGATACCCTGACTACTGTGTAATCAGAATTTTAAGGTATATGTTTTTAGCAAAATTATAATTTTAATTATTTAACCAAGAAACAGTTATTAGAACATCTAAGAAAAATATCAATAAATAACCAACCATTTGAGTCAGGTATTTCATTTCCACCCTATAAAATATAAGAAAAGTGCTTAGTGCTTTTTTATAAAAAAAGATTTGATTGTCATTATGTGCATGCTCACTGCAATCTTAATGATGAATGACGTCATACATAAAATAATGTTAATACTATAATAACAGCCCAACTGTCCATTTTGGATGGCATAAAAATCTGCATGTACAGTCCAGGCTCTTTCAGTTTCTTAATTGTTCAAGCCTTCATTGACATCTCAGCTGAGGTAATATTCACAGGCCTTTAATTTAGAAGGCTGATATTCTTAATAAATGACACATATAGACTACCACAGTAGTTATCTTGGATTTTTAGTTAGATTGATAGTATACTGGTGTAGTATTTTATTATAATGTTCTTCATGGTGCGTTTGGAGGATGTTGTTTATTGAAGAAAATACAGTGATGTCAAATATGTTATCAGAATTTCTCATCAGGGTTTAAGGAAAGACTTTGTTGATATATAAAATAATTGGTAGTACCTTTTTTGAAGCTTCTTGATAGAAATGGTAGACTGTTAACAAAGAAGAGCTCACAGTTACAAGATTAATTTCTTTTTTATTAAAAAAATTACATTTGACAGCATGATCAACAGCAGTTGGGGGATGCCAACCTTCCAATATTGAATGCATTTGTTTTATGTTATTCTTTGTTTTTATGTTATTCTATATTTTTATAGCAATCTATAAGAAAACATTATTTCATATTTGTCATAAAGAGTAATGAATATAGTTCTAAACTCCAATTTTTAAAAATGCAAATAAAACAAATTTCTTTTGAAATAAGTTTCTTTATCTAAAAGTTTCTTTATCTAAAAGAATATAAAAACATGAACCTGAATATTTCATGCTAACATAAACGTAAATCATAAATATTTTGATAATAATTGAGGTGATGTTTGATAATTGAATTGACAAATTAACATGAGGTGGTATTAAAATACTTACTTCCTTTAAAAAACTTTAATATTCTAAATTATAATGCTGTAACAATATACACATCATACTAATAAAACATTGCTGTAGTGTCCAGATATAACAGGCTCTTTGAGACCAAATTTTAAACTTCAAATTGTACATCTCATTTAGCATGGTTTAACTAGCCACACAGCTAAAACTTAATCTATCCCCTCTTGATTAGTGACATGCTATAAATTTACAGAATCCGTTCTGTAAATTATTAGAGATCATAATGCATGTAAACAAGCAGCAATCAAGTTAGTCTTCCCAACTCCAACAAAGCAAAAAGATTGCTCTTCAATAACTAACAAAATAAGAAGAGGGAAATGCCAATTTTTCAGGATTCAAAATTGCCTTCAATTTCTGTTATAGATGTTTTGCAACTAAGGCAAGATTCTTATTTATAACTGTCCAAGTTTTAATGAAGTGACAATCCTGAATAAACAATCTTAAATAATAAATATACAATAAATTATGTGAAGTTTAAATGCATCAATAGCAACACAAAGAGATGATATATGCATATTAAAAAAATAACCAAGGGTTCAAATCATTGCTTTTGTTTCTTATTAAAAAATAATGCATATTCATTAGGCGTAGGTAATTCCAGAAAATATAAAACATTTACATATAGTACAATAAAATATGCATCTATGAATAATCATTTCTGATCATATTTTTCTTTGTTTTAATGATCAAATTTAAATGAACAAAAGTTTCGAGACTATCTTCTAACTCCCTTTTACATTCATGATGAAGTAATTGAAATTTGCTCTTCACATATCTACCTTGACTTTCCTTAGGCCACATGAGTTGATGATGTATTTCAATAAAATTGTCTCTCTCATTAAGAAGAATGGTTTCCTAAAATAATAGAAATTGTTAAAAACAGTAAGATAAATTTTATAATTAAAGAGAACCCATGCAATTTTTTTAATTATTAAAGAGATCAAAAGAAACCCAATCATAGAATAGCACTGCAAAAACTTCTTCTTAAAAATATTGAGATTCAAAGATATCACCATTCAAAATGTTAAGTCAGCCAGTCAACCCTTTAGCATTTTGTTTTACCACAATTTCTACAACAAGATGCTTTGCTACAGCAGAGGCTTATCCGCACAGTACCACATTATTATACTAAAACACTTAATTTTGCAATTGTTACAGATAGGATGGCTCAAAATCTGAACTTTAAATGGCAATAACTTTTGATTTAGAAAATTATTTTTTAGATTTGTTGTCAATTTTATTGTTACTTTCCTCTCCTGGTTGCCATTAGCCATAATATCTACTGTATATATGTTGTGACACATGCTAATAAATCAAGAACCAATTAAAATACAGTATGATCTTATGATGTAATCTCTCTAGGGAATTCTTTTGAGTCCTAGAGTTCTAAACTTCAACTTGGCATTTCAAAACCCCAATCCTTATAAGAATAGGTGATTGTATATTATTGTTATGACTATTTTATTTAAGAAAAATTAAAACTAAACCCTCACCAGGTTTTTTGTAAAGAAAATTGTGTAAACTGTAAAACTAAATTTTGTGATTTCTGGATCTCAAAAAAACTCACCTGTTTTACCTGCCAAGGTATTTCTTGACCAAATAGAATCAACAATTTTTCCCGAAAGATTTCAGATATTTGTTTTTCTGTAGTCATATCTGTCATAACATCATCTGTGTATTCCCAAAGATCAGGTTGTGCAATAGATAGAAGATAGTTCAATAACTGATCAATACCATCCCCTGTTTTTGAAGAAGTAAAAAAACATTCTTTAAATTTACTAGTTCCACCATAGGGTTTATAGCCCCATTCATCTTTCTCTCTGTCTTGTGTTAAAATTGTAGTTAACATCAGCAAATCCTCCTTATTTCTTATCAAGTCAGTTTTGTTCATTACAAGAATGGAGGGTGTGGGTGAAAGTTGCTGTAAAATTTCGAGAACATTAGAATCAATGTAGTTTCTAGTGTTTTTGTGTGCTGCATCTACCATAACTGCTGTTACATCAACTAAACCTTGTAATCTGCGAGGTGTTCTAAGGTGGGCTTTGCTTAATTTCAACCGAAATCCTTCCTGGAAAGAGACAACACCAGGAGTGTCACGAAATATCAATTGCGTATCTTGATGATTAAATATTCCATCACAAGGCATCCTTGTTGTATGAGGAACTGGTGAAACAGCTAAAACCTTCTTTTGTAATATACAATTAATCAATGAAGATTTCCCAGAGTTAGGCACACCAATAATACCTATCCTTAGTAATTTTGACATTTCTTTATAACTAAAATAAAAACAAGCCATAATAACATCTCAAAACAGTTATATATCAAATTGAAGATGTTCTTTTCTAGGGATTTTGTCATTATAATGATGAATGAATATGGTTGCATTGCTTTGCTTTTGTTATTCTTTTACATTCCTTTACATGTGCAGGTGTTTCATGGAAATCTAATTTTGTACATTCTTTTAGTTGCAGTTGGAACTTGAACTAAATACCATATATATATATATTGTTTTTCTTAGTTTATTTCCAAGATAAATGGGGTGGTTATTTATAGCAATCTATGTTATTTATAAGAGCCCCTTCCTTATTACTTTCATTAGTTTGTTATTCAAAATATTTATTTAAAATTGGTCTTAACCAAGTAAGAAATGCATATTATAAAAAATAATTTCCTAAAGTACTACTTACAGAGAGGTTTCTTATAAAAGAATTATTGAAATATTCTAAAAGTAGAATTTATAGTCCAAATCAACATGTTTTAATAAGGTTTAACTAGTAACCATATGACGTTGAGTGCAATTAAGAATAAATTACATGTCAAGTTATAATTAAGAAAAATGTGAATGTGTTTTATCACAAGCACAATTTTCAAAATGCACGAGAAATAATTACTGGTAGTATTAACTTACTAAGTTATAGATATGGAAGTTAAATGAAATTTTGTAAAGAAGTTTCAAAATGTTGTTGATAATCAATTGATTTTAAAGAATAATTTTAAATGTTGGAAAAAAGAAGGTTTCTTTTAATTTAGAATGCAATAGGCATGGCATATTTATTTTTGTATTTGTATTATTTTTCCCAAAGCAATACAATATCACATATATACCGTATTGTCTCAAATAAAATTTGAACACTAGGGGCGCTTATTGGAGAGGGGTGCTAACTGGAGGGGCGCTTATAAAAAAAATCTTTAAAGCAAAATATATGAACTAAACATTTCAGAAATTAAGAAAGGGACAGTTTTCTAAACAACCCAACCAGATGGATTATCCTTGTACATAACTATGATTTACATGTTTTAAAAATACAGTCTTTCGTTTTTACTTTGTGTATATATATAATACATTGCTTTTTGTCTTGATTCTAATTACTGCCCGGGGGCTTATTAAGTTTGCCTATTAAATCTGACTTCAAGCACCTGGGTATTATCAAAGAGAGCTTATTAGAGCCCCTCTCCAATTAGAGAGAATACAGTATATATATATATACGTTTTTGGCTTCTGGTTGTCGTTTTTATTATGATTTTTCTCAAAATATTTTTTATGCAAAAGCAAAGTAAAAGAAATTTACAGAGCTGAAAATCTCTTTACAAACGATTGTATCACACTTAATTTGCATCATTCGAAAACAAATTTGCTTCATTTGAAAAACAATTTGCCTGAATTTCAACTGCTTCTCACCTAATTTCACATTAAATCATAAATAAATAAAGAGTTTTATCGTGTATATATAAATTTTATAAATTGCTCATTTTAACTACTGCATAAATTTGAAAAACACCTTTTTCAAAAGATTTTTCTTGACAAAAAAAAATTAAAAATAAATTTGCATGAAGAATCCAAGGTTGTAACTCCGCCAGAAAAGATACTAAAGCTCAAATTTATTTTAAATCTACAAGCTATCAATGGCTCAACTTTCAAATTGTTTTAAAAAGAATTTTGAAATAAAAGATTAATTAAATACTCTGAAATTGAATACACTAAAGTCAAACTAAAAAATCTTTACACACACAAGTTTGGAAAATATGATTTAAGGATAGTGTACCCTTGGAACAAAAAAAAAAAGGTTTTTTTTTTTTATGCTTTCAGATGTACTTATATAACTTTTTATCTATTTTCTAAATCTGAAATCAGAAATGTAAATTTCCCTGTTATTATTGAAATATTGCCGTATTTATAAAAAACTTAATTGTCTAACTATGGGTTTGTTTACACAACTATTGAGTTAAAGTATAAAAGAAACATTAAATATAATTTTTTGCGTACACTTTTTAAAGCGCTGTAAGAATACACATAATAGAAGAAATGTTTGTTTACATATTACGTAAATGATACATAATA
>JAUEKX010410643.1:5647-17474 GCA_031834005.1 Dendronotus venustus
TCGAAATCTCTCCAACACCCTTTATAAGTGTACGATGCTGAAAGAAAGAAAAGGGTGAATGTGTTTGCATCTTTTACATTTCTGTGTGACATCTCTACAACGCTATTATAACGTTCCAGCTAGCTGGGACGGACAGTTTTTTTCTTCCCAAAAAAAACTTCTTCTAAATGTCTTATTTTCCCCCAAAATGATGAGTTTTGTCCTTTTAGGTTTTTTAACTCCAAAAACCGTGTAAGGTACAGTCAGTTTATTGGTTATTTATTAGTCATATGGTATGCATCTTTAAAAAAAGGAACCTCAGTTTACAAAGGAAATGATTACAACATTTGCCTCTTGGGATGTTGTACTCTCACATTTTATTGCCAATAATAATGTTTTATTACAATATAATCTGTAATATAATTTAAGCTGAGAAAGCAATAAACGAATTCTCTATGTCTCTATAGAAATTAAAAACGCTTTTATTCCCAAATTCTATTTTTTAGGTTTTAGTTTCATAGGCACATTTTCTGATTTTTGTTGTAAAAAAAAACTCCAAAATAGTTCTCCGTGCACACAAATAATAAAAAGAGTCTAAAGATAGATGAATATTTGTAGCATTCCGTAAAATCGAGCTTATATATATATATAAAACGGTGCTTAGGCACATACCTGTTTCATCAAGATCTTTTGGCGGACTCCAATTGATGTAGGCGATCTTTGGACTGTAGTAATCCGAAATGGCCGACTTCAATCCGCAGTTCTCGTACGATTTACATTTGACCAGGAAACACGTGTCCTTGATTACAAACGCCACATTACAGGTGTCCGAATCACAACATTTGGACACGCATTCGTCGATGCTGGCGACGTGACCCTTGTCAGTGAAATCCCCAGAGTTAATGCCACCATTCAATGTGACATCGCGGTAGATCTTTGAGACGCGCATGTCCTTGCATGTTGATTCTTCGTCCTTATCTTTGGAGGTGATGTCAGCTTTAACAGTACCTGTTTCCGTTTCTGTAAATAGAAAAAGAGATACACGTACATAAATAAAAAGAATTAGGAACAAAAAACTTAAAACATAAGATATAGTAAAATTCCTCTGGGGAATACAAAGATTGCAATACAAAACTCTTTTAATGGCTGATCTCCACTAGTCGGAAAATATGGTGGCGGGCGCGACATTTACACAATAGGGACAAAAGAATGCGAGATCTCTAAATGTCCTCCGCCGCGACATTTTCTGCCTAATGAAGATTGGCCTTAAGAGATTTATAGCAACAAAGTATACTAAAATAAGAGATTTATAGCAACAAAGTATACTAAAAATAAAACAAAAGAACGCGAGATTTCTAAATGTCGTCCGCCGCGACATTTTCTGCCTAGTGAAGATTGGGCTTAAGAGATTTATAGCAACAAAATATACTAAAAATAAAACAAAAGAACGCGAGATCTCTAAATGTCGTCCGCCGCGACATTTTCCGCCTAATGAAGATTGGGCTTAAAAGATTTATAGCAACAAAATATACTAAAAATAAAACAAAAGAACGCGAGATCTCTAAATGTCGTCCGCCGCGACATTTTCCGCCTAATGAAGATTGGGCTTTAGAGATTTATAGCAACAAAGTATACTAAAAATAAAAACCCTAAATAAATAGTATATTTGTGATGCCTAAAAGTTTAAAATTTAATTTGCGTTTAAAACCGATTATATACTGTTTAACTTACTCGTATTTTGTGGTGTGTATCTCGTCATGTAGGCAACCATTGGGTGGTACGGAGACGGTTTGGCTGGTTTGCTTTTGCACAGTTTATCGTCGAGACAGTGCAACGAGAAACACGTGTTCTTCACCATAAATGCTAGATCACAATTGTCTCGGTCACAACAGCGATCGATGCAGTCGTCCATCGTATCAACGTGCCCGTGAGAGGTGAATTTCCCAGCTCGGATTCCACCGGTGAGGGTGACGTTGTTGAGCACAGGCTGATGAGAACACGTGTTTGTTTTGGTTGTTGCAGTTTCTTCTTTCTTCGGTTCTTCGTGTGATTGAGGAAGAATTTCTACTTCAGGTTCTTCTAATTCTAAAACAAAAGTCAAAAGTAAAGACTTCTTAGATAGCCTGTGTACTAACAAATGAAGCGATTCTAGCCGATGAGCTACTATAACATAACAAAAGACAATTCCATCACATAAAACGGGATACTATTAAGTTTATGTTCCTTTCCAGTCGGTGCACGACGTCATTTGGACGTTGTTACAACATTTTCTTTACGTTTTAACATCATAACAACAACGTTCAAATGATGTCGTTGTAACGTCCATGTGCCATCTGGCTTATTGGAAAAGAACTTAGGTTCTTGTTCTGAGAAAGTTTGAATATTTCACTCTTAGAAGAAGTTTAAAATTGCATCGGCTAGAAAGTCTAGGCTAGAAAATCTAAACCGAAAATACTAATTAAAAACGTATTACTGCATAAATAATGTTAAAATCGTATTAATCAGTCTATATGCAATAATGTATTAAGCTAAATCAGCAAAATTAGGCTGCGATTACTTCACTGATAGAGTGAAAACCAACATCCTTATTCTGACTAGTTTCTCACTGGTTATAATACCAGCCCCGGTAGCTTCACGATTTACTGTGTCGTTATTTGTTTCAAAATTTTCTTACCAGCATTAGGCTTGTTACTCATGAAGGCGATCTGCGGATTCAAATTGGACGGTTTGGCTTGGCGTACTCGACACAAATCTTTCGATGCACATTTTACGGCGTAACAGTTACGATCGATGAGAAAAGCAGCATCGCATCCATCGTGTCCACAACATCTGAGAGAGTAAAAGTAATCACATGATTTTGAGGGTGATTTGGGATTAATCAAAGCTTTATTTTGAAGTGTTCAAAAAAGGAAACGAGGAATCTCGAGGGAAATTCCCCGAAAAATATTTTGCTATTTCTGGTTAATTCCCTATGGCTTTAAGAATAATTAGTTTCCACATCTTCATTCGAGTTCAAAGCTAAACCTGAATAACAATTTAGAGACGCACCTTTTGTAAAGTTAACAACTTTGTCCAATAAAATAGTCTACAATCAGAGACAGAAATTATGGCAAAATGTGAGATTTTCTTCAAGAATTACGAAAGAGTAACCCCCTCCCCTCAAAATCAGTGTTAAATGGTACAAAGCTTCTTTCTATCAACATTGATATTGGTGGGAGTGGGGTGATCGATGAAAATTAGATTTTCGTCATTTTTTTATCCTGATTGTAGATGAAAGCATAGGTAATGAGGTCTGTCTTTCGAAGAACAGTTCTGAAATGAGTATAGAACTAAACGGTTTATCAGAAAAAAAGATTTGCCAAAATTGGGCCTGTGTTTGACAGTATCACACCTACCTTTGTTTACATGTTTCCATGTCAGGTGTCGTACCAAGTGGTGTGAATTTGCCAGCTTTCGTACCACCGACCAACGTAACATTGTTTAGAATTCTGGTTGACGAACACACGTTACTGTTTGGTGTTTCTCCTGTTGCTGGTTCCGTTGATTCGGTTGCTGTCGATTCTAGAACTGTCTTCTTGGCAGTCCTTTTCTTTTCTACATTTGAGGAAGAGTTTTTCAAATTATCAGCGAGATTTTAATTTGTAAATAGAGAAAAATGTGGATTTGTAGGCGAGAATCCCGTAGAGTAGAGCGATAGTTAAAAGTCAGTACGCCAATGTTTTTAAATGATGATGCCGTATAAATTTAATGTTGAGTTGTTTTTTGTTTTTTTTTTGTTAAAAAGAAAACTCTAATGATTTTTATTCAACGCGTAACACTTGGATTTTTACTTTTTTTCTTGAGATTTTTTTCTTCTGAATGTTAGTGCGTGTTACACGAGAATATTTCGCGTAAAACTTTCTATTTTTACGAAATTTTATCCAAAATGTCCCCTCAAATGTTACTGTCTAACGCAGCCTGTCACAGCATTAACCTTTTTTATCTATTACTAATTCAGAAGCATCTTGTTCGTGTTACCTCGTGATTATATCTTGCTCAGTACACGATGTTATATGAACATTAGAGTAACGTCAACATGCTGAAACAAACTATGCAAGATATATTCTGCCTTTAATACATACAACATACTCTCGTAAAGATAAGTAGGACATCCGTTTTATTAGTACGAACTTGGATAGATTATGTACCCTATTAAAGCATTCGGTTAAATGGTACGCCCACTAAGCAAAGTGTTTCATTTAGTTTACCTCTATAATATTCCAATTTAAATGTTTCTCCTGGCACGACACCATCTGTTGTGTATCTAATGTACATCCTGTTGGAATGAGACATCACTTTGCGTGGAGTATGGGCTGCACCGCAGTAACTACCGATCACAGAATCGTTGAGCGCGTCGCGCACTTCCAGATTTGCTTTGCCGCAGGTATCCTTATTTCCGAGGTGGAACTGCTTCATGTCTAAGACAATGATTTCACCAGGTTGACCATGGATGTTCCAAGTGCAGTCCACAGGACCACTGAATGTATTCGGATAGTCCGGACTGACAATGGTTCCGGTCCAATCTGTCAACGTTGATCCGCAATCTAAATAAATAATAAATAGTACCAAGAGTATGATGAAGTATTCAAAATCAATATATGAAGAGCATAATTAATGCATAATAGTTCATCTTTCGGTTATAAGGGTCAGAATTGGATCAAGAGTGCGTCGAACATCTCCAGAGGAGAGTAAAAAAGTAGTTATCCTGGCAAAAACCTTAAGATAATTGATTTCTAGCTCTCCTGCACAGATGTTTAACGCACTTTAGATCCGCCTCTGGTCTGGGTCTGGGTCCATACATAACCGGAGAAATCTAAATATAATCTGAAGTTGTCTTTTAAAGACATTTGATAACACAAGTACACAATTGTTGCATGGGTTTATACGTACAGTATTTAGTGAAGTCGCATTTCTTTGCTAGATCTTCAACAGCGCCTTTTTGGAGAGCTTCACCGAACAATTTGAATTCATCAACAGCACCATCGAGGAACCTGGCTCCTTTATGGCGACCGATACCCACTCGTTGGTTCCAATCGGTGGACAGCAAACCATGACCTTTAGATCTTGATTTTTCGGTGCCGTTAACGTAGACAATCGCATCACCGGTGGCTGAATCATAACTGACTGCGATGTGATTCCAGATGCTCGGTTTGATTACTTTCCCTTCTAAATGCGCGAAAACAAAAACAAAATGGTGAAATTGTAATTTTTCTACAGGTGCATCTGGCTTGAAAGTAAGAGAGAGATAAATATGTATGTATGTTAAGAGTCATAAGCTAAAAGCAATTCAAAATCTTTTCAAGAGTTTTCTAGTATTAATTGTTAAAATTTTTTCGATAATTAACTTAGTCTCAGTCAATAATTAAAGAGAGCATTTTTGGATTTTCTACAAATTAGAGATTTTCTAAGAGGAAAACATTAGATTAAAAAGCACCAATCTGGAAATTTTTGGAGAATTTTATATGCTACATTTTGTTTGTTACATTTTGTTTGTTACATTTTGTTTGTTTCACTTTGTTTGTTTCACTTTGTTTGTTACATTTTGTTTGTTACATTTTGTATGTTATATTTTGTATGTTATATTTTGCATGTTACATTTTGTTTGTTACATTTTGTATGTTACATTTTGTTTGTTTCACTTTGTTTGTTACATATTGTTTTTTACATATTGTATGTTACATTTTGTATGTTATATTTTGCATGTTACATTTTGTTTGTTACTTTTTTTTTTGCTTCATATCATCTAGACAAGTACTACTAAACCTTTGAAAGTTTAAGCAGTATATCCTGGATACCATACAAATTCAGTGAACGAAATAACGATTTTATGTCCCGTTGGGAATTTTTAAATTTTGCTATTTTTATTTTTATCTAAAACTGCATTAAACTCAAAACCCAAGGTTTCGATAAAAAAATGAGTAATGAAGTTATTTCGTTTACATTTACGTTAGTTTACACTCGTTATATTATAAATTGCTGCTCGCTTCTCAGCACATTCGACACCCAAACCCGTTAACTTACCAGTAATCGTACTAAATACTTCTTTTCCAGTCTCGTTTCGATGAAACCACCTCACGTCACCGCCCACAATCTCGAAGTGAAACTGTCCCAAATTGTGATTGGAATGCGATCCAACCGTATCGAAAATCGAATGAACACCCTCCACCCGATTCAATTTCACCCAGGAAGCGATGGTGATTCCCTCTCGCGGGTGATTCCTCATGACGCTACCGTCAAATACGATATCCCCGCCCAACGGGATTTCAATGCCGTGACGACAAGAGCTATGCGTGTCAACGATTTTGCTTCCGCCGTATAGAAATCCGTTGTTACCGTACGTTGAACGATCCAACGCGACGGTCTCGTCCATCTTTTCAAAACTAAGATCTTCTATGAGAGTGGAGCTGGCTTTGGGAATCTCCGATCTTGTCGATTCTTCTGCTGATTCTAAATTGTAAAGCATTGAGTTCTCTTCACTAAATAGGTTATGAAACCAACAATCTTTCAAAATTACCAAAAAACCTATTGTATACTCAATGAGAATTAAATCCTGCGAAAAATTGAATTTTACAATGTTTTCAAAAAGCCTCAACAATTTATCTAACCGATCGACAAAAAAAATTTTTCTAATCCATTTTCGCCGTTTCGTGAAAATTCTTTTTTTATTAATAAAATACAAACCCAGCTGGTATACGACACCAGAACGATGTCATTACAACGACGTTGCTTTTATATGTTTTGACGGTTCGTAACAACGTTCAAATGACATTGTTTTAACGTTATGCGCAGGCTGGGTTGAATTTGGAAAGTTTTAAAATTACGATAAGTTAAGGCAAAAATAAGTTTCGTTGGAAATAGTCTTCCTTACCTTTGGTAAGTGACGTGTTGAAAACCTCGACACGTAAGCAAGGTACGTCACCGGTCCACATGGTGGGTTGAAATCGAACGAATCGTGACATGATCGGATTTTTAAGTGTTTGGAAGGTCACATCTCTTGCATCTTCGTTTCCGTAAAATACCTGAAAAGTTATAATTGATACACAAAAAATATTACCTGCATGACGTAACAATAACAAAATACTGCAATCTGATTGGCTAATTAGCCAGTAAATATTATAGAGAACGAGCACTTTTTTTGTACTTTTGCCCTAGGGCAGTCATTATACCGACACAAAATCAATGTCCATATAACATTCAAATGATGTTATATGGACATTCAAATGATGTTATATGAACATTGATACGACATCAAAACGTTAAAACAAAGTTGCAACAACATTGTGACACGCGCTGGCTGGAGACTTACGATTAACGGACATTCCAAAAAGCGGACACTACCAATTAAAATTAAATTCTTAAAAAAATAATCACTCAATTTTAATCCTTTGCTTAACGCGAATACCTTTCGGAAAAGTTAGAGCATTCATAATCGGCCAAAATTAAACGTATTTACCGGCATTGGAAGGAGGAATTTAATTATCTTCTATGTATGAACATGACATTCTTCGGAAACTCAGACGCATGTTTAGGCATAATCAAACATCTGCGAAGGAGCACATATTTGCCTAGAATACCGTTATTTTGTTGTTTTCATTCTCCTTCGTGGAGTTATGATTCAGTATTTGTAACAAAAACATACAGAGATCACTAACCTTCTCCATCCCTTTCTCGTGGTAAGTTTCCCAGACATTCCCATCATCACTGAACTGCAACTTAAATTGCTCAACCCACTTCTTGAGCTTAGCGTTTCCTTGCATTCCAACCCGACAGAACATAGTTTGCTGTCCGAAATCAACGGATAGGTATTGAGGTTGTCCGGAATCTGTTGGATCTTTGGCAGCGCACCATGAACCACCATCATCTGTAAAAAAAAGCAACTCTCTTATTATCTCTTAATTTTCATAATTTGTTGGTTTATAACCCTGCCGTCACACGACGTTAAAACGACATCATTTGAACGTTGTTACAACGTCGTTTTAACGTCGTGTGCCGGCTACCAATTTTTTTTAGGGCTTTTTGCTTAACAAATAGAATATTTATTTTAAGAAACTTCCATTTCTATAAGAATCTTTGAGCGGATCAAAATGAAAATTTTGTAACTGATTTCTTTCTCTAAGCAATTAACTAAAACCGTTTGTTTTCCAGAAAATGTTATACAATCACAATAATAAATAAATTTTCTATATCGAAATTTATTCTTTAAAACTCCACATTTATTTGCTCTTTAGCATTAAAATGGAAACGAGCTTTTCCTCCTTAAGCTCAGTTTCGATCAAGATTAGATCTTCCAGGAGAATAAGCTTGCATACTATACTATACCTTCACTGGCAACTCTCAATCTACCATTAGCAGGATGGAATCCGTCCATTGAAGAAGAAGCCGACATATTGTCGTCGGGAATCGTCTTTGATCTACCAATACCAAGCGGATGTAAACATCCTGAAATTTAAACCAATAAAATAATAACTGAGAAATTTGAACCAATCAAATAATTACTGAGAAATTTGAGCCAATCAAATAATAACAGAAAAATTACTAGTCTTAGTTACTTCTCAAATTAATTTCCGACGATATCGAAAAGTTTGGGTCGGCAACTTGATATTCAAAGATTCTTGAAATTTTTGAAATTTTTACTTTCTTTCCGGTGACTTTAATTGAGTTTCCTGTTGTGTAACTTAAACACGCGGAAGCTTTTGCATCCCACTTTAAAAACTTTATTAGAAATTATTCAAAAATGTTCTGCAAAAACCTAAACTGTCATGGGTGCCAGATCTCTGAAGAAGAGAATTGATCACTTGTAAATTATTTTAAAGTATCAAATAAACTGTCAACCAAGAATAATTTACAAGGTGCATGGATCTTGGATGGTAAGCTTCCTCACAAAATTATTACCAACAACACTTTCTTATACACAGAGGCGCATTTAGATGCTCGGTCACATCCGCGAAGGAGAGTGAAAAGACAATTATCTTGTAGTGTATCCAACAGATAATTGTCTTTTTGCTCTCCTACACATGTGTTTGCCGACCTTTTACATCCACCTCAGGTATCATTTGTTGTGTTTGATAGTTTATGGTTATGACAAAATTCGCCAAGCTCCAAATGGTAAAAAGAAATGTACATAAATGAACTTGGTGTGAAAAAATGGTGATTATGACATGATGAAATGACGTAGTAGAAAGTTTATTGTAATCGTTTTCGCTATGAAGGTATAAATTTTAGTAGATTTATTTTCGAATTAAATTGAGCAAGACCTCGTAAAATGTTAATTCATAAACGCGTAAACGATTAAAAAACTCGCGTAACTTTTATTTATTAGCTTTTATGTCCGCAAAATTATGTACCCGCAAAAATCTGTACCCCTTTTAACTCGTTTTGTATCTTGAAAGAAAAAAAAAAACTTTTCTTTATTTTGCTGACTTTATAGTTGGTTGTGAAATATTTGTGGTTGACGCCATTTTAAGACACGGGAAAAATTCAGATTTTAGAACCACCCTTGCAAGTATTATAATTTGATTCCTAATTGACAATGAATGAGGTATGAATGAAATGAATAATGATGGGTGCTTACTTTCCAAAAACAGTTTTTGGAAGCTTTGACGTTGAATGGTTGATAATGGATATAACATGGAATAGAGCTTGGAAATTCGATATGGCTGATGATGAAGATGAGGGCGTTTTAACTGTGCTGGTGATGAGGAAGATGTTGGTGATATTTTGTTCTTGTCAACGCTACTAGAACTATAATCTGACAAACCTGGAAAGAAGCTACGTCCTAATGGTTCAATGGTGGAAGAAAATGGAATATCAACAATGCTGTCTTTTGCCACCAATTCATGTGTTTTTGGTAATGATGACTGGAGATCTTCTGGTCTTGGTATAGCGTCCTTCTCAACCAGTGAATGTGGTTCATCGCTATTATCCGTTGGAAACTCAGTCAGTGGCTGTACATCGATCTCTGACATGATTTGATCCTTCTCTTTCTTCGTTTCAACAAAGTTGGGTGTCACCCTCGTCTTCGTAGGGGTTAGAGGAATATTCGTTTTCTTGACTATCTCGTGGGTAATAGGTGTTATTTTACTCTTTTTGGTGTTATCAATAATCCCGGGGGATTTGTCTGCCATAATATCCAGATTAGTTTCATATTTCGGTGTGTTGCTATTGGTTTGCATAGTTTTCGTTGCTAAAAGCTGTTGACTATTAATATTATTGTTGTTATTATTAGTAGCAGTTGAAGAAGATATCACAGAAGAATAAGGTATTCTAGATTGCCAAGGATATTGCATTGCATAGTTTAGTTGGTTAGGATAATTGTACCAAGATTTTTGCTGTAGGTTTGCCTGTTGCTGTTGTATATAAGCTCGATTATTCGCGTTAAACATATTCGCCGTTTGATACGTCGGAATCGAGTTGTAACTACTTGCTTGTTGTTGCTGAGAGTTCGTGTATTGGGGTATATTAGTACGTTGGAATTCCTGTTTCTTAGTTCTTTGATTTGTTAATTTCCATAGTGGAGTATTATCATTAATAGTGTAATCGTAAGGAAAGTCTCTCGTATGTCGACTCTTTTTGTGATGATGATGGTGGTGGTGGTGATGATGATGCTGGTGCCTCCTTTGTTTGTGCTTTCTATGTGCATTGTTTTTACTTTGAATGAAAGTCTTTGAAGCTTCCAAAGCATGTTTTGTTGTGTTTTTCGTTGAATGTTTTGCAATATTATTATCAGAATGTTTATTATTACTCTTATGTTTATGACTTGCATTGGAACTGGCAGACTTTGTACTTTGCTGGACACTGGATGCTGAAAAAGTAAAATGATTTTAAGATTTTAAAGGAAAGTATTTCGAGTATTTTCAGTCTTAAATATAAACGATGTAAAAAGCTATCCTTCATTATCATGTTTAAGAAGTTTTAAAAGCATTAATACTACCAGGATTGGATATTGCTTTTAACGGGATTACTAGCCCTCGATTTAAAACCTAACAAACGGAAAACGATCATTCAACACTCTCTAAAGAATAAACGTGGATGCAAAGATTCAGTTCGGCATTAGTTTGAAGAAATTTATGTACTGCAATATATCCAAAAGAAGAATTCAAAGATTTTATGAAGCAGATGGAAATCAATTACACGTCTTTACATAAGAACATCTAAATTTCAGCTGAGGGTAAATTTGCTTATGTTTTAGCTCGAATGTTTTTACTAAGACAATTAAGATCTAGAGTACGTCAAACATCTGTGAAGGAGAGCTAGAGATGAATTATCTTAAGGTTTTTTTCAAGGACAACTACTTTTTTACTCTCCTTAGTAAGGGTTTTTACACAAAAATTACGTCTCGAAGTTCTTATAAACTAATTTGTTTATTTATAAAAAAAATGTATACCTTGTTTAGCGTTTGGTCCTTCTCTCTTCAATGCAAATATGGAGAAAACAGCGTTCCCGTCTTCTTTCAAGGTGCATCGATGGTCTGCATTCCCCATACACTCGATACCAAAGCATTTGCTGCCGTCATGCAGTCCATATTGGAATTTCTGGGACTTACAACACAGGCGTTTGCAGCCCTCCAGTTCGAGATTATCTCCGAGAAGTTTGACGTTGTTCGTGTCCAAGCCATTCTTGAGGGAGTAGCCGACCTTTATGCTATCAATTGTACATTTCTTACTGTATGCGAGACCTATGAAAACAATTTAAAAAATCAATGTTTCTAATGTAACTTTTATCTAATGTAAATCTAATGCAGAGGCGGATCTAGAATGTAGCAAATACATGCGTAGGAGAGCAAAAATACAGTGATGACAATGAGAAATAG
>JAUEKX010410865.1:0-17442 GCA_031834005.1 Dendronotus venustus
ATTTCTCACTGTCATCACTGTATTTTTGCTCTCCTACGCATGTATTTGCTACATTCTAGATCCGCCTCTGCATTAAGCAACTTTAGATCTAGATATTAGCTAAAAAAATAAGCAACTTGAGATTTGACCAAAATACTAAGTTGCTTATAACAACTCTGTGTGTATTATATTTCAGTTAGATGTTCTTATAAAAATTATTATATATAAAGAAATGGAACATCTATCAAGTGTATTTCGTTAAAAAGAGTTTTGTTAACTAATTTCTTCCTGAGAATTTTTTTCTTCAATCTTAACTTTTTATTTTGTACAAGTGTAACCTGTAAAACGTTTTAAAGGAATCTTCGGTTTAATATTAAACCGTCCGTTATAAATCAAACATTTTCGTTTTCATGGTTTGTCCAGATAATTTTGAAAGTTCGAGCAAGAAAGTGGACACGAGCTTGAAAGATCTGAACAGAATCCTTTCAAGATCTTTATTAAGATTTTTGTTCAGGGATCTTATACTGGAGGTTGCATTTAAAATGTCCTAGCTATGAGCTTTGAATAGGATATTGGTTTCGTATCAAACTCTGGAATAAATAAAGGTAAGTCACTGAATTTAAGATATAAGTTTTGCGTGTGGGTTTGTTATTAGAATATCTGACCTCCTACGATTACCAATATTCTGAGGTTCTGAGAGTTTTAAAGAGGTTTCCTAGAGAAGAAAGTTCTTTTTGAGATCATCGACAGTTAGGTTTTTATTGGAAATGTGAGTGCAGATTCTTATCACCTCCTCTAAGACGTGAGAAAAAATACTTGAATTTGTAAAATTGAATTCAGATCTAGAATGAAAATATTTGATAGCTGATATAGAAGCGTTTATTACAAAAAGACTTATTAGATTGAATCATAGACAAAACAAAATGTATTAAATACTGTTCCTTTTATGAGTAGAGGATTGATTTTTGGAAAAGATTTGCACCACTTTAACTGTTGGCCAAAATACGATCGATAAGTAAAAATAGTGTTTGGTTGATCTAAATAAGATCCAAAACTTGAGAATTATATAACGCTTTCTTGAACGAACAAGAAGTACTTAGACCGGCGTCAATTTGAAATTGTTAGTGCAAAATTTCGTCAATATCTTACAGGAACTCAAACAACTTTTGTAAAAATAACGGAGCTGGAGATAATCCAAAATGTAGAACAGTGAACATGTAATAATCTTTAACATTATATCCGATCGAAGAGAAACATAGATATTTTTGAAAATCGGCATGAGCATAATGTGGTGGTACCCACTTTCCAAATCAAACTTGAAAAGATATTATTTTATCAAATTCTATAAATTGTTGAAAAACTTTTCAATCGTCATGTTTTATTTTTTGTTTCCAAAGCAGTTTATATAATAAATTAGATCCAATACAAAACTTTTTGAAAAGAATTTTCAGTCACTGATGAGGGGCTAGTTAAAAACGGCTTTTAGACACTATCTTGGTTTTTCTGATTGTTGAGCTCGTTGAATTTTTGATAGAAATAAGAAATAATAACTTCTTGGAAAGTTTCAAAGATTGTGTTTGCGTCAGCATTGAAGTTGTTTTTTTCTCTGATGAAGGATTCTTGCTGGTGGTGGCTGAAGTTTTTTTTTTGCGCAGCAAAGACTGGGCATTCATCATTGATCAAAAAGTAGGTCGTTCTTCGTTAATTCTGGTAGATATCAGAGACGTTGTAATAAGATTGAGAACATGCTGCGTAAGCACCTTTTGTCACTCGAACTGAACGACGTGTGACCCTTTTAAAAATCTATCCTTTGAACCCACATGAAAAACGTTGCCGATAACGAAGATAATTTTTATGGAACGGAAAATAAATTCAAATATTCAGTTCATTTGTAATTGTGGCATTGTTTACTGAGCTATCCACTACATATCATGTAAATAATTGATTTAATTGGATTAGGTTGAAATGATAATGTCGATACCAATTGTCTTTATTTATAAACAACATTGCTGTTCACTTGCTCGCTTTGCCATTTTTGTTTTTCCTTTGTTATTATTGAAACAGTACAAAACACTGTTAATGTAAATATTTGCCTGATTCACATGTAGTAGCTAGTAACCTATTAAGTACGGCATTTTGTTGTCATAGTTATCATAAACATTTCAATTAAGAGGTATAACGAGCATTTTTATATGACAAGACATGAACAATAAATTGAGATCATTATTTTTAATTACATCTGATTTAAAGACTCAAGCATGACAAAGATGAAACCGTGACAACAAGAGTGTTTTTAAAGTAAGAAGGTAATAGAATAACTCATCATTCATGATAATATGCATATCAGAGAAAGGCTTCATGTACCCAAGGACATATAATAGCGTTATCAGAGAGAAATGAAAAGAAACGGAAAACCAACAACCATTGATGAAATTGTTGAGGATCTTCTACCTCCACCTTTTAGTCTTAAAGTTCTATTAATAGTATGTATCTTTAATGGTGTGACTGGACTCTTTTTATTTATGCCTGCACAAGTTTCTCAAGCATTACAATGTGAATGGCAGTCAACACAAACTGAAATCACGTTGTCATCATCTGCAGTTGTGTTGGGAGAGATAATAGGATCGTGGTATCTTGGCAGAATAAGCGACAATTATGGGCGTAAAAATACTTTGATTGCATCAGCGGTCATTTTGATCTACTTCACCCTTCTTAGTGCAGCCTCAACCTCTTTGGCGTGGTATGGTATCACAAAACTTTTTTCTGGTATTGGGATAGTGGGAGTAATTTTTCTAACTCCTATTTACCTTGCAGAATTTTCAAAGGCGAAGAATCGAGTACAAAATACAGGGATGCTAGTGATATTTTTTTCTTTAATGGTTTCTGCTTCGTGGCTTATGTGTTATTTTTTGTTAAACAACTATGGGTGGAGGGTGTATACAACAGTAATAACAATCCCATGTGTATTTTTATTACCATTGCTAACTTTACTACCAGAATCAATACGATTTCTTCACGTGAAAAAACAATATGGGGAACTTTATGAGACTCTAAAGTATATCGAGGAAACCTACAATGTTTGCTTACCAAAAGAGATAGATCTTCGACAAAACAAAACTGTAAAAAGGTCTCATAGTGGATACTATTTGCTGTTTACACGAGACACCAAAAAGTTGCTTGCTGGAATGGTCATATCAATTGTTACTTTTCTCACATATTATGGACTCCCCTTCTTAATGGTTTATCAACTTCAACATGGAACTTCATGTATAAGAAGTACCATAAAAACTGAAAGCTTCAATAACACTTTTGCTTGTACCAAGATTACTGACAAACAGATCTTGCAAGCTGTTTTCATTAATATAGGAGGTATAGCTGGAGTTATCATATGTGGATTCATTTTGAAAATGTTAGGGAGAAGAATAATGTTTGGAACTTCTTTTTTAATGGCAGCACTTGGGTTTTTCTTGCAACTTTTATGTTTACCGCCTGTTGTTATGGATATTGTATTATTTATCTCTTTGTGTTTTGCTACCGGAAATTCTACTTATATTTACATGTATATATCGGAAATGTACCCAACAAACTTACGTGCATCTGCTGTTGGAGTTATAACTAGCGTTGGTAAGTTCGCAGCACTTTTTGCACCGCTTATCTTTCAGCAGTTGATATTCACGTATTCCACCCAAGTACTTTGGTCGTTTACTGCATTATCTGTTTGTGGTGTTATCGCTTTGTTTTTCTTGGAAGAAACTCGTGGAAATCACCTTGAATAAGTTTATTTTTATATTTATTTTTTGTTAGAATATGACAGTTATACAATTTTATATTCTCGTGATGACCCTGAATGTCTAAACCTATACTATTAACTTTTTTACTATTATAAAAGATTATCTATGATGAAAAACATTAAGTAAATATTCTGACTTTCAAGGCAAACCTTTGCTGATCTCGGTGTAACCATATGAAACATATTGTATAAATATTCATAACATTTTATAATATTTTAGGACCAGTAAATGTAAAAAAGGCTGCCAAAGAATTAATTTTCCTGGAACTTATTGGGTGAATTGGGAGTTCAATCTTGAATGATTTAATAAATTAAACCCTAATAATCGATCTCTTCTGTAGGGCTAAGTGAAAATTGTAAATTTTCTTTTTAGTCTCGGAGAGTCCAAAAAATGACCAAAATTTAGAAATTTCGATCGAACTTGTGAGAGTGACTAACAATGTGTTTTATTTGAATTTATATATTTTCATAGCATGATAATCGACCCCTTACATGTATGATTCATTACTATATCACAATAAAAAACCACAAAAGTGATAATTTTATTTATGTAGGCAAGATAAGCGAGTGTTAAGGAATTGTATTTTTGTTTTTTTGTATTTCTTTATATCGTTAAATCCGAGAAATCTATGACATCATTAAGGATAGAAAAAAACAAAGAAATAAGAAATCATTGAGAATAAAGGAGGTGAGAATACATAGTAGTGGTTATATAAAAAGTTTTTATATATTATACAAACATCAAAAAATAAAAGTCAAAGGGTAATTAAGTAAGTTCTGTATCATATCATTTTTTGTTCTTTTTCTTTGGGCGTGGTTTGTTCTTCTTGGTTTTGGCATCAACGATTTGTTGAGAGGTGCGTTTAATGGCATTACGTGACAAATAATCATCATCATCACCGCTATCATCATCTTCTATAAAAAAGAAGAAAAAATTCAATATGCAGTAAATATTTCCCAACACTGAAGTACTGCACAAAAGCAAATAGCAATATTTTCACATAGGTTAAGTTTGGGAAGCAAAACGAGAGGAATTACGAGGCCTAATGAAATTAAGATTAAGCACCTCCCTGGAGTAAGTGACTCTTTTTTGAAGAATTTTTTTTTCAAAAACCGAAGGGTTTAAATTTGCAAAAAAAATCTAATACCATCAAAACCAGTTGTTCGTTCATTAACTGTTGGCAACTTGACACGCGTGTTGTGCGCAGGGAGTTTGGATTCAAGCGATGTGCGGAAATCGGTATCTTCCATCTCTTTGACAATGTCTTGTATATCTTTGCCGCCAAGTTCCTCCATTAATCGCAATAACTTTTGCTCACAGATACCTGAACATAACATTTTATGAACAAATGAATAAAATAACAAGAAGGAAATTCTCACCTATATCTCAAGTAAGGCCTATCTACACGAGTACTTGGAATGAGATAAGGATGATAAAAAATAATCACCAGGAATTTTATTACTATGGAAAATAATAATCTTTGTTGCGAATTTTGCCACATAAAAAACTGATAAAAGCTGATAAAAGTTGGATATGCCGAAATATTTATTGTGGTACAAATCCTTACTGAGCAAGTCAAGAGCATATTCGTCAGATGATTGTGACAATTGCGCCAAAGGAACTTGACCTTTGGGAGCTTTCAAATGTTGCAATTTGTCCGAGAGATGTTCAACACCAGCCTTGATATCCACAAGGATTCGACTGGTCGCTTCTTGGCGAGCATTTGCTTCTTTACATCTAAAGAGAGAATATCAAAATAGAATTTGTATAGTTCTGATTAAAACATAATTAAATTTTTTTTTGTTTAGCTTAGAATATTAGTTTGAGATTGAAAAGTTTGGAGTTTCTTAGAATCTAGATTCATAGACGTCCGAAGCACTGAATGAAAACAAAAACTGAGAGCAAACTTCCCAATTGAAGGAAAACTGATAATGAAGTTATTCATTTCGCATGGACGTTATTTTCAAGAAAGTATTACCAGTAGAAAATCTCCGTTTCTGGTACTAATCAAAACTTACCTGCTCTTAAATGAAAATTCGCAAATAAGGTAATCTAAATCCATAGTCTATAGGCTTGTTACTGCGGTTATCGTGCCAGAAGGATCATTATGTCTTATCTCTTCTCCAATAAAAACAAATTACCATGTACGCTTATAAAACGAATAAAACCTTACTTTTGTTCGCTGGCTTTCAATTTGTCTTCATATTCCTCCAATAATCGCTGCCCACTAAAATAATAATTGCAACAGAATAAAACCTTTGTGATTTCTGTAAAATACATTAGGTCATATTTCCGACGAACACTTTTTTCACTTTTTTCTTCCCCGACAGGAAATGTCCATTTAGGGAAATGTTCCTTCTGAGGTCTATCACGTCTAGGAAAAGTTCTCAAGTATGTCTAGGAAAGACCACTTTGGGGTATAGTACAAACGTGTTGATAATTAACATAATAATTGCATTATCAGACCAAGAACTAACATGCATACGATAAATTTAATTATTTTATTCACTCGATGTGAGCAATTATTTAACTGCAGTAGTGGACAAGTCATGATTTTCTTTACATTTTTTTTGACCAGATACATGTGCTTTGATAAGCTTTTCCTTTTCTTAACAGATGCTGGCGTAATACGAGGTAACACAACCTATATTGAGAACTATATGTACCTGGACATCTTCGCTTCACCAGAGTATTTCATGGACTCGAACTCCTTCTGCAACTTGTCTTTGTCTTCCTTCAATCGAACCAGAGTCTTCTCGTTCGTCACTTTCAAGGCTTCAAGATGTTTCTGTGTATCACCTTGTGACAAGAATCTCTGTACAACCTCCTGTAACGAATAACAACAATCAAATTCCATCAAGAATGTTTACAATAGTGTAGAGCTCGATATAGAATCACGACGACTAACAACAGAAATACCACTACCATATCAGGTTTTATTATAGTTAGACCATTTCAACGTTTTGATTGTTGTATTAATGTCCACACTTGTAGGGAAATTATGAGCACTGTAAAACAATTATTTTAATATTAGGTCTACCTGAATATCTGAAACACCAGTTGCATCTTTAATCTTAGACATAGCTTCTTCGTATGTGCTGATCTTACGTTCCTGCTCTTCACCAGAAGACTGCGACTTTTGATCTTAGAAAAAACAACAATAATGTCTTTATAGTGCGACAATACAGTAATCGTACAGTAATCGTACTTTATCCTATACATAATATTCTGAAACAGATAACAGTGGGTCATCAAACACATGCGTAAGAGAGTAAAACTATCTGTTTTGTTGCCTTTGACTTCCTCCTTCACAGATGTTGCCGAACCTCTAAGTATGTCTCGGATATTGTAATACATAGTAGGAGTTCGAATCACAAAATGTGTATAAAACTATAGGAACTCATACCAAGGTAGACGTACATTCATTCTTTCATTAGTTATTCCAAATAGAAAATACACCCAAACAACGAAACTTACCATGGTTTAGGTCATCTTGTTGCAACGATGCTCTTTGGAGCTGAAATAAAATGAATTAAATACAGACTAAATGCAGTTACTAGTTAAATTAATCATCGACGGAATCACCATCCTTACAAAAAAACAACAGCGAAAACTAAAATACAAAAAGTTTATTTAGTTAACTTTATAATTAATTATAATCCTTTAACTGCTTAATTTTCAAATATCTGGCTGTTTGGAGTCCAAAATATCGTGTGTCCACCACTCCAGACGTAACTTTTGACTACTTCATAATAAAAGTCGATGATTGAGACTCGTATTAAAATTAAGAAGAAATAAATTTTGACAAATTAGTTTTGACAAACACAGCAACATTTGAGCATTGGACTTAATACTGAAATTTCAATCTTAAAACAGTGCTTTTCCGAAAGGGGCTGACACTTAGAGGGTAATGCTTACTCGCTTCTCGACTTTTTCAGCATGTTCCTTTTTCTCTTCAGCTTGTTTCTTATATTCCATCAACTGTACCTCACGCTCACGTTTCGCTTCGTACACAGATTGTTCAAGTTTGCTGAGTTCAGCACGGGCTGTATCTCTGGCAATCTGAGCATCGTTGTGCATCACTTTCAATTCCGAGAGTTCGTCACTCTGCTGCTTGATGCCTTGCTCCAACGCATCTAGTTGTTTTGGCCATGATCTTCGTTCCTGAACAAAGAAAGATTTCCCTTATTATGCAATCCCCGAATGTTCGGCGCATTGTCATCTCGGATGGAAAAGCAAAGAGATGTTAAATTCTAACCAAAGCCTCAATTTTCTGTTTTCTTTGTAAATTTAGAGAGTAAATTAACCTTTCAAATTCGAATTTTGATATTATTTTAGATTTTGGCCTTTCGAGCCTTGAAAAAATATGTACTTCATTAACAATGCGTACGGTAATAAACAAAATAATCAAAAAATGGGAAATATGTGACGTTCCAACGGATTTTTAGTACAATTGTTAAATCACCATTAAGTATAGGTATTAAGTATGCTTTTATTTCTACACAAAATAAGAATGGATTTCATTGATTTTTCGAGTAGCTCGAAATCGCTTGGAATGTAACATATTATTAATCCCATCAGTGCGCATTATTCCTATCAGTGCGCATTATTCGTTTATTTTGCTCAATACAACAATAACAACGGACAAATGCAAATCAGACCTAATTCGCTCAATTTTTTTCTAGATTCAGGCTCCAACATCTGAAAATACCTTTTCTTCGAAATATCTACTTATGCACATGCCCTCTCTGAACAATCGCGCATATATGCGTTGTTGGCACTTAAAGACTTAATGAAATCATTGAAAACCAAGTAAAAACACGTCGATCCCATATTTTTAACATGAGGTTGGTTATAACTTTAACTTTAACCGTTCACCGCTAATGATGCCATTCGTTTCATTTCTCACTTTCTGGATTAATTTACAGCCAACATCGCGTCATTTCAAGTCTAGTTTTTATTATAAAATTGATGAGGATATTATGTGTACCTCTTTTTGATGTTCGAGAATTTGCTCATAGGTTGACCGGATTTTCTTTGCTTCGTTTAATTTCAAGTTCATTTTATCCAAGCGATTCTCGAGTATTCGCAGTTGCTAAAAGGAACGCATTTATATGATAAATAATGATGATGACTTTTGAATTACCATTGGAAATAGAGTAACTATAGTAATTTATATGTCAGGGAAGGCTAAAATAAGTCGGTTAATGATAAACCGCATCGAGTTGTGAATCAACTACACTGCAGTTAGTCATGACAAGTTTCACTTTCGTTGTACTAGAGAGTCACCCAAAGACTCGCACCTTTTTCCATGTTTCAATACAGGTTGAATAAAGTAATATGACTACCAACAACCTCACTTCATCATATCGTATTTGCAGTAAAAACAATTGTTAGGTTTAAGCTATATAATTATTTAAGTAACCAATGAAACTTCGCTTACCCTTGACTCGTCAGATTCACCAGTTTCTGCCAGAGATATCGTCTCAGACTCCTTAACCATCTGATTGTATTCAGCTTGTATATCAGTGAGTCTTTTTTCCTTCACTTTGCATTGATGTCTCAGCGCATTGAAACGCTTCTTGGATTCGCAAACTTGCTGATCTAACTTTGCAATTGCCTCCTGAAAAGATTTAATTCAAAATACATTATACAATATTAATATTTATCAAAAAAAAGATGGAAATTAAGTAATTGAAGCTTCAAGCTTGTAGTTTGTAGAAGATTTGCAATAAAGAGAAACTTAAACAACTCGTTTCCTAAACTAGCCACGACAATAACTTATGTAACAACTGTTTTAAATTGATAATGACACTTGACAAGGTGTATTTTATGTACTTATTAACCTTTTTAAAATATATTACGTTACATTAGATTACATTACAAATAGCTAGATCTGTTCAATCAAACCAAAGAAGAAAAAAAACAAAGAATGTTCATTATTTAGATATACTCAGAATTTCTTTTTTTTGCCAATTTTGTCCATGTTCAGACCTTCAGGTTCAGTCTGCCTAGATTATAACTTTGATTGGATGATTGCATAAAAGATTACATATTAGCTAGTCTACAAAAGTTTAAAAGAAAAACAGAAAACATCATAAATATTTTTAAATTTAAATTTACGAACTTTGACGAAGTGGAAGCTAGTTTGTAGTTGATTACTTTTTTTTATTATTATTGGCATTTTTACCCTTAAAAAATACAAAAACACTTTTTTTGGTTTCTGTTTTTGATGTTGTTATGATCTTTTTCCGCTAAAATGAAGTAAAAGGGATGTAAAGACAATCTCTTGAACACGCTGGTCCTATGGAGTGAATTGTTTAAAATTATCGTGAAATTTAAATATTGATCTGGTCTGTATAATATATTTTTTGCGTTTCAAGTGCAAAATTAACGATTTAATTTCACTCCGTTTAACCAACCATATTGTGGTAATTTGCACTGCTGATGATTAAGAAATTTAATTTTACAGTTTTTCATTTTACGGGACAGTGATCTTGCACATTAAATATAAAAATTACTATGAAAGAAAATTCTGTTTAGAATTGACGGTTGTTACAATTTTTTTTTTATTTTGGTAATTATTATGCTAATTAATATTCCTCTCTGATCCTCTAACTTTTCCCTTAAAATACGTAAGCAAATATACATTTTTGATGCTTTTTATCCATCTAAAGTTTAGATTTCAACAAATTTGAGCCTTTATTAAGATTTCTCATGGACTGGTTTCTTGTAAAGAAAAACAAAGAAGAAGACAATTAAAAGCACTAAAAACATTATACTATATAAAATACAAACCTTTCCAGACATTCCTCTCATAGCACAGTGACGAATTGGATCTTTTTCTTGGAAAACTTCATCAATTACTTTCTCGTCACCCTAGCAAAAATGACACATTACGTCAAGGTCTTTTTTATAATTTTAGATACAAAGATACAAAGTCAGAAAATATTTGACTAACACAAATGTTCTGGAGTAAGTAATTTGAGGTATTTGAAATCAATGATACTTACAGCCTTTTTCTTAGCTAAAGTTAAGCGAAGGTCTTTATTTTTTCCACGAAGTTTTTGAATGGCATCTTTGTTCATTTGCATCGTCCATTGTGAATTTTCATAGTAAGCTTTCCGGTCACCATCTGTATATAGGATAAAATCATGTTAGTAAATAACAAACTGATTTTATTCTTATTCTTATTGGATGATCAGTTTTATAAGAACAAGGAAAATTCAGTAAGTTACAAAACATTAAAACAAAAGTTTAATATCCAATATTTACAATCTGAAAGATATAAAAAATATAATTAAATTATCTTACCTATTAATGCAATTTTACGTCGATATTCTTCAATCTCTTCTGTTATTGTCACTCCAATAATTTCCCCCATTATTTTTTTTATTATAGTTCTTGAAAGATTAATGAAAATCATTGAATAAGAATTACCTACACACATAATGCCTAAATTACTATCTGTAAAGTTTTGCTTTTAGACCAATTTCACAAAAAGACGGATCTAGGTTTATTTTGTCTTAGTGAAGAAACAATTTTACTAACCCTGGTTAAAACCAAATAATACTGAAACCATTGTGTGTAGCCAGAGATTTGGTATTGGAAATTAATGCATATTGTAGTATGTACAATCACATGTGATATATAGCTGATTAGAACTATCTATTTACTCTTTATTGTTTTACATTTCTAAGCTTGGAATAAGATTCTTCTGGTTTGATTGCTGGTAGTTACGACATATATGGTCTGAGAAAATTATTCAAATTTCAGTTTAGTGACTACACTTCTAAACAGATAAAATGCATTACCAGAGCTTTCTTTTCAGCTTTAAATCAAACTTTATATTTTCCATGTACACATTGATATTTATCGTTTAGTATTCATCAATCTCTGTCTACCCTGGTTTTGCAAGCTTTTCTAAAAGTCTATTTTTATTAGTAGTTTCCATGATTGTCTGTCAGTTGCAAATCACTTCGGCTCAAGTTAGAGAAAGATTGTCATATTTTCTTATCAATCTTCCCATCTTTTAGGTGGTACATCACGTGACCTAGTGATGTTTGAATTATTTTTGATATTATTATTAGTATTATTATTACTATACAGAAATACTATTCTCAGGTCAGTACTGGCGTCTACGAATCGGTTATTTTTACAGTATTTCTATTATCTGTATCTTAATGGATGGTTTATCCACGCTTTGTCTATTCATTCTTGAATATGTTGACAGTTGGAGAGTTTACGACTGGACGCGGCAAATTATTCCATGTTGATATACAAGGATAATAAACGACTTTGTCTGCACGCCTCTCGCACCATCGTTCGTAAAGTTTGTAACCAACTGGAAATCATGTTTCCTGTTAGGTCGTGTTCGAAGTTTATCGGGGATAGTCGCTCTATCATAAACATGAAGATGTTTATACACTTCTACCATATCACCAAGTGTTCTTCTATACTCGAGTGTTGGAAGCTGAAGAATCTTTAATCTTTCTTGATATTGGAGATCTTTAAATCTATCAATAAGCTTAGCTCCTTTCCTCTGAACGCTTTTGATTAGGTTTACATGCTTGCGTAGCTTGCCAAGACAGCTTGAGCATATTCCAAGTGAGGTCTGACGAACGTTGCAAATAATTGACGAAATAGTACAGGACTCAGATATGAGAAACTTCGTCTGATGAGCCCAACCATCAAATTTGCTTTCATGACCTTCTCTCAAATATGTTCCTTGAATGATAGTTCATAATCAATGACAACACCAAGGTCTTTCTCGGCGAAAACATGATCTAGCTCCATATCATCGAGAGCACATGGGTGTGCATGTTTGATATTGTTAAATTTCCCCAAAGTCAAGACATGACATTTTTCGGAATGAAATTTAAGTAGCCAATCGCGAGACCATTCTTCGAGAGCGATGATATCTTTTTGAAGGACAAAAGAATCCTCTCTAGAATCGACCTACTTTAGGATCTTTGTGTCATCAGCAAAGAGATAAATATCAGAGACAACTTCCTCTGGTAAATCATTTATATAAATGACAAACAACAACGGTCCAAGAACACGACTAACTATAGACTTGACTCCATTTACTTTCACGATTTGTCGACGATCCTTTAGAAGTCCTTCAACCCATCGTAAAGCCTTCCCTTTAATGCCATAACAATCAAGTTTTTTCAAGAATCTGCGTGGAACGTGAACGTGAATGTGGAACGGTATCAAACGCCTAGATAGATGTTGTCAACCACGTTTTCATTAGCAATTACTCCGGTACAATTATCTAGGTAACTTAGAAGTTGTGTTGTTATCGATATTTTACTGATAAACCCATAATGCTTAGTTGGGAGCAGATTTTCTTGATTGAGATGCAACAATATAATAATATTATCTTTTCTGTCAATTTACATACAATTGAGGTAAGACTAACCGGTCTTAGCTCATAGTTGATAGTTGATACTGAAACTGATAGTTGGCAGCAATATTCTTCGCTTCTTTTTTGAAAATTGGCGTCACATGTGCCACTTTTCAGTCTTCGGAAAGACATCCGTCGTCCAAGGATTTGTTCATGATAAATGCTAGAGGTTTGGATACATTATCCACCAATTCTTTTAACATTTGTGAGTGAATTTCATCGGCCCCAAACGCTTTACTGGGATACAGATCATGAATTTCTTTCTTCACCATATCCCCAGTAATGTTAAAGTCATTGATAACTATTTTCGTTCTTTTTTCAAAATAAGGATTGTCACCATTAGGCTCGCTTGTAAATACACCACAAAACTGTTTTTTAAGAATATTAGCTTAATCATGATTGTCAAACTTTAGAGATGTCTTGTCTGTATCCACCTCCAATAAAGGGGAGACACTTGTTTTTGTTTTAATGCGACTGCGCGCATGTGACCAAAAGAATTTCGGGCTATCTTTTGATCGATTGCATATGTTCCGCTCAAAATCTCTCTTTGCTTGTTTCATTTTACTCTTGATCTTATTTCGAACTTTGATGTAGTCAGATCGACATTTGTCTCCAAAAGTTTTGAGACTTAATCCATCTTCTGTGGAGACGCTCCTTTTCTTTGCTTAGCTGTTGGAAGTTTTGGCTAATTGGTATGTCTCCTTTTTCTTTCTATGAAGGTTTGCCAATTTCTTTTAGCGGAACAAACAGGTCCCTCAGATCCAACAAGGTACGTTTAAATTGATTCCAAAGTGCATCAACCGGCTTGTCATAAACTGTTTGTATAAACTGTGTTGCCCAATTGTCTTATTGCAGCAAATTCATCAGAATCGTACAAAGACTTTTTGTTGTAGATTTACAGTCGACGTAACAGTTAAATGTAAAACACGCTATGATCACTTTTTCCTAGGGGATTGTGATAATCCAGATTCGAGATTTGATTCTCTTCACATGTGAATATTAAGTCGATGACTGATGGATTATCTGTCCCACGACATCTGGTCGGCTCTTTAACATGTTGATGGAGATATGAATCGCGTACAGCCTCAAGAAAACGTTCTTCTTTGCTTTCCTCACCGCAGGGCGTTGTCCAGCTTGCCCAGTTGATTGTATTAAAATTAAAGTCACCAACAAAGTAAGTATGCGAATATTTCTTGTTCTAAGCCAAACTTTTTAAAAGACAATTTAGGTTGTTATTATTCTCCGTTGATGTATAATTTGCTGTCGGATTTCGATATATGCAGCCAAATATTAATGTATCGTTTCCAGATAACTGTATTTCCATAAAACACGCCTCGTCAAATATGGCTGGAGATGGTATTTGTAGAATAATGTGAGATATTGACTGGTGTGACATTATGTCGATTCAGCGCCCTTGGTCATTATCTAAGTTGGTGTAGTGAATTGAATATCCATTGATCGAATAATCTTGTTGTTAATGATCCATTCTTCGGTTTAACATCGCATATAGCAACCAAGCGAGGTTAATCTTGGTTAACCAATTGTTTCAGTTCTTGTATTTTATGCGACGTTAATTGGTCGGCATTTGTATAAATAATTTTTAAGTTTTTGGTGTTTTCTTTTTTTCGTATTTGTTTTTCTTGTGTGAATGCTTCATTTGTATTGTTTGTTGTTGTTAATTTTATTGTTGGAGTGTGGTGTTTGCATTATTTATCTTCTTGACGTTAAATCCATTTTTAGAATTTCCTCTAACTCTCCAAGTATGAGAATTTGATTTATCTAGAAAATTGCGCTCCTTAGCTTCTGTGGATAGATTCTTGAAGTTTTTTCGTTCTACTGGTGTTAAATCCTCCGTAACACTGATACCTTTGTACGTTTCTAAACCTTTTAAAGCTGGTAGGTTCCCTAGTATCTTTTCTTCTTCGTTCGTAAGAGCAACTAGCAATGGTTATTTCTTCTCCTCGGCTGCTACTCCTACTCGTGTGATACGTTTGATGCTAACTTGTGTATAGAGATCGGCAATAAAATCGGTTGTCTATTTCTGGTTGTTTGCATTTGCATCTGTGTTATATTCTGCAACTCCACGAATGATGATGTTTCCAGAGCGCTTTTGACTGTCCATTTCTTCGACAATTTCTTCCTTCCTTGCATTTTTTATTACATTGATCAATTCATCCGAAGTGTTGGTATTTTAACGAACCGGATCTTCAACCAGTTCACCAGATTTAATGGCAGCAGTGTACGATTTAACACTATTACATTCTTATTTAATGGCTAAGAATACTTTCTGGAAGTTCCTTAGTTCTTTTTTAAACTTATCTTCGACATATTCGAGCGTATGCAGTGCTGGTTCGGTTCTCAATGTTTTGCTCTACTTTTTGTTTAGAAATGATTTCTTTGAATTGATTTTCGTTCTTCTGGTGGTTTTTTATCAATCCCACGCAGGCATCAACTTCTCGTTTCAATCGGTCGATTTCTTTCATTGATTTCAACAAGGGAAGCGATCTTTCTCTTTTTGGAACAAGATCGAGCAAATTTTGTGAAACGATAACGCAAAGTTGCTGAAGCAGAATTTGACCCAAGATAAGAAAGCTAGAATGAGAATGTAATTCTCCACACATGTTCTTGAACGGGATGAAATTGATAAAGAACATGTAAGAACATGTTTTATGTGAGTAGTTTCTAAAGTTAACAAGTCACCCTCTATCAATGCAAAATAATATGTATATAACTAGAATACCTACATGTATGTAGCGTGACTAGCAATTATGTGCAAATGCAGTGGCAAAAAGTTAAGGAATATATTGATAAAACCAATACTTAAAACAAAGAAAGAAAACTCAAATATATAAAATTCTACAAAATAATCAATAAACAACCAAGAATAAGGAAAATATCAATTGACCACTATCTTGTATATAAATTAGCTGTGACGCATGAAATATCCTTTTTAAAGTCTGAGCTCTGAAACAATCAAACAAAAGAAACAGCTCTGTCAACACTGGATACAATCACTGAATCAGTATTCATCTATTAAACCTATAACGCAAACAAAATTAAAGCAAAGCTTGCAATAAAATTAAATCATGTTTTGTGAAGTAAAAATATTTTGAATTATCAATTGCCAACCTTTTAATTGTAATCTAACAGTAACCCCAAAACTTTCTTGGCTAATATTCAAACATATCAAATATATCAGTATATCAACTTATCAGGGTATAAACATATTGGTGTACCAATATATCAGCATTTCAACGCCAGAATATCAGCATATCCTGACCTTTCATTATATGTATTAGTGTATGAAACACATTAGAGTATCCAGAGGCGGATCTAGAATGTAGCAAATACATGCTTAGGAGAGCAAAAATACAGTGATGACAGTGAGAAATAGTACAAGATGATTTTATTTTCACTCTCCTTCGCATGTATTTGCTACATTCTAGATCCACCTCTGGTATCATATGTGCGTCAAATATGCATCTTTTAGTTCTGACATTCAAGGCTAGAAATGCTTAAATCCCCTCAATCTCCGACGAAGAGACAGGAGTACCAGGATATCAACAGAAGAGTCAAGAAAGCAGTAAAAGATCTTGAGGAACAAAATACTTCAAATAAGATTAAGAAAATGGAAGAAGACTTTATTGCAAGCAATAGTCGTAATCTCTTCAAAGCGGTAAGAGAACTGGAGGGTAAACCAAAGAAGTCCCTACTAACTGTCAAAGATCAACATGGAATCACTTACAACAATATAACAATATAAAAAAAGTCTACAACAAACACTATTGTTGACTCAGGAACTCTCAATTGATATCAGATACGCTGATGACACAACCTTAATTGCAGCCATATTTGAGAAGCTTTTCTCCCCACAAAAGAATTGGAAAAAGCCTGCAACAAATGGGGCAAGAAAGTTAACCCAGATAAATGTAAAATAATCTCAAGTTCTACATCAGAGGTTCAGCTTGATGGTGAAATAGTTGAGAAAGTTGAATCATTCACATTTCTCGGTTCGGTAGTACCACAATCCTCAGATGATATAAAGAGAAGAATTGGCTTAGCTACTGTGACTTTCGGTCGACTGAAACAAAATATTTGGAGCAGAAGAGACCTCTCAATCAAACTGAAGATCAGATTGTATTACGTTCTGATTGTTCCAATTGCTATCTATGCCAGTGAAACGTGAACAATCCTTGAGAAAGATGAAAGTAAACTCTTGGTGTTTGAAATGCAATGCCTTCGTGTTATCTTGGGTGTCTCTCT
>JAUEKX010410975.1:1580-17434 GCA_031834005.1 Dendronotus venustus
TCGAATGTTTAGTTTTCTTTTGGGTTTTAAGAAGAAATACTTTGAAAAATCTAATTTACCAGTTGTTATCACTTTTAATGAAATTTATCAATGACTGTGGGGTCTTTATGATTAAGGGCATAAATTTTATTTGAATTTCATGAATAACCCTATTAACACTATATTTCTCACAACTTAGACCCTTAGATCCCCTGCGTACTTGTTTATTTGCTAATGAAGAAGTGACTATTATCTGAACCGGTTAATCAAAAGCAGCTTTACCTTTGATATATATATCCTCATTGTACTGAAATGTTTCCGATGTTAATACATATATAATTACTATACTTTAGATAGCAAAAATAAAAATGTTCACGATGCGTGTGATATTACTTCTATTTCCCACAGATCCGGATCTAAGCTAGAAATCAATTTTCTGAAGGTTTTTTTCAAGGATAACTATTTTTTTTTACTCTCCTTCAGAGATGTTTGACGCACTCTGGAATGTGTCTGTTCCTGACAGATTAATTGTTACTTAATTTAAAAGAATTTTCTTTGCGGAGATCTAAACTGGTAGTTATAAATATTAATTATTGTATATTTTACAAAACAAATTTCAAAGGGCTATAGAGTGATGTTAGAAAAAATAAAAATTATTCACTGTTGTACATATATAGGAGAAACAAAAAAAGGTTGTAGATAATTTTTATGAATTGGTTGGTGTACATTGGAGAATACTCGAATGTTTGTTTTCTTTAAATATAGTTTTTTCTACAAGAGCAACAAAATACATTTCTTGTAAGAAACTAAAAATATGCTGAGAAAGTGACGTCTATTTAAATACTAAGCGATGTGAGAGTCAGTTACAGAATTTTAAGATTACGTAATGCCGGATAAAAAAACGTTTAAGGTGGGTTTCCACTTGCTTGTTTGGCAACGTTTGGCAACTTTCTGCTCTCGATTGAAAGTACGCATGCTCACATCATTTCCCCACCCGTTCCTGTTGGAAGTGAAAATCCAGCTTTATCAACAACTACTTAACCTTTTTTCCTTTTGTATATTTATGTAAAGCTCCACTTCCTCGTGATCTAATTTGCATCCATTGTCTTCAAAGATATTTAATATAAGTATTGTTGTTCAATGCCACAACGAAAGCTGTTAATTTAGTTAACTATATCGAAAAGAGATTTCAAATGTATTTTAATCCAAGCTAGGCTGTGGACAAGAAAAGTCATAGTAAAGTTTCGAATTACGCAAGACTGTTGAGACTGAAAAGATTGGAGACGGTGATCATCCTGACGTAAGTTTATTTTTATTTTGTAGATTTCTATCCCTCTGCTTCATAATGCCTACGTTTATTAAAAATTAAAGACAACATGAAGAAAAAATAGAGTAGCATTTATAAGCGGGTGGTATAGCTAACCCAGCCGGTACATGACATTAAAACGATGTTATTTAGACGTTCTTATGACGTCAAAACGTTAAATGAACGCTGTAACAACGTTGTTCTGAGGTCGTGTGCCGGATGGGAAATATCTCCTGGATCCCTTTTAGTTAAATTGAAATTGAACTTCTTATTTCTGTTTGGATTTTTTTTATATCTTAATGGGTGGGAAGTTAACTGTTTAGCTTTTAGTTTTTTTATCTTTTTGTTATAATCAAAAGGAAAGTTTAAACCGTTTAAACTGGAAGATACTAAAGAACGAAACTCTTTGGTAATATTCAGTGAAGTTTATTCATCATTAATATTCGTATAATGGAAATCAGGTCAGTCAGAAATCTATCACGGAAGTGAAAATCTATCCTGGAAGTGAAAATCTATCCCGGAAGTGAAAATCTTGGGTGTTAAAATGTTAGTACAGTATACCCTCATTAAGAAATACACCGGATAAGTAGTTTGCGGAGCTGTGGCCGAGTAGTTAAGGCACTCGACTCGTAACGTGCTGGTCAGGGGTTCGAGTCCACCACCGGTCACAGTGGCGAGGATAACTTCTCGCTGCTAATTTGCCATAGGTTTCCGTTGTAGGTGTTACGCAACAAAGGCAGGACTCTCGTTGATAGCAGTATGATTAGTACTGAAGAGACCATCCTTGGTAAAAATTCATAATTAATAATAATAAAAATAATAATAATAGTACGCCGGTTTGTTAGTATGGAATTTTCCGGTCCCTTTGGAATTTTTTATCCTATTAAAGCATTTGCTTAAGTGGTACGCCCAATAAGTAATACGCTTTTTATTGGTCCCTTAGCAGTGCCACTAACCAGAGTATATTGATTGACAATCTTGTTAAAGAAATTCGAGATTTTGCAAGTTTCCATTAGATCGAAAACAAAAACAACTTTCAAAAGTCGTATACGTAATATAATTGTTTTATCGTCATGACGTAATCAATTCTAAATTTCTTAAATATCCAATTTTTCTCCTGCTTTTTGTCTCACATCTTTGATGTTGATTTTGTTTTGGTTTACTATCTTAATAAAAGTTATTTTCTTTTCTAATATATTTTCTTAGAATTAAACCTTTTATTCGTTTCATGGTTGAAGCTTAAAGTTTCAATGAAACCATTGTTCACGGTCACGCCGAAGTATCAAATAAATATATTTGGGTGACTACAATTCAAATTTTGTTCTTTTCTTTTAGAGATCAAAATGAAACACTGCTGGAAGATTTTGTTGGGCTGTCTGGTGATAACGTTGTTGATGTGCACACTGGTAGGGATAGTTGTTATCTTAAAGACTACTGGCGCTGCTTCACCAACAAAAAATAAAACAAAAAAAGAAGGTGTACCACCATGGATAGATATAGATGAAGTTTGTCAAGATCACAACATCCCTGAAGAAAAGTGTAATTGCCAATTACAACCAGCAATTTGCAATGCTCCACCACCTCCTGACTGGAAAGGAAGTATACCTTCTTCTTCACCGTACCATCCTTTAAATGCTTCACCACCTCCTGGCTATAAAGGGAGTATACCTTCTTCTTCACCGAATGGTCCACCTCAACTGGAGTTGGAGGACAATGTTTGTCAGCATTACAATGTTTCAAAACAAAACTGTACATGCGATAACCCTAAACTTGCAAAATTATGTGAACAATTTACACCCATAATTCCCCCCATCCCACTGGATGAGTTTTGTCAGAAGTTTGATGTTTCAAAACAAAACTGTACATGCGAAAATCCTTTATTGGCTAATATTTGTAATATGCATACTGAAATCCCTGAAACTCCCAGTACAACCATAATCACTCTTGAAGACTTTTGTCATCAATTCAACGTTCCAAAGGAAAATTGTACATGTGAAAACCGTGATTTGACTCATGTTTGTACTATGCTTAAAGTAAGTTATAAAACTTCATGTAATCGTCAAGGCGAACATATTCGATCATCAATAGCTGTTGTATCTTCATTTATTGGGTTGGTTGGGAATGCACTCGTTGTCATAGTAACTTCAATAAATTGGAAACAGTCCACTTATTGTCATAAGTTGATTGGCGGGTTAGCTTTATCCGATTTAATCTTTTCCATCGTTCAAATTATTGAAAGTGCTCCGTTCTTGCGGTCAAATGATCTGTGCAGCTGGATCTATGGTAACTTCGGTTGCAAATTTGCGTATGGTACGTTTTCATTAAGCGCTTGGATAGCTATCGGTTTCATTCTGCTCATAACAATCGAGCGTTTCCTTGGAATCGTTTACCCATTTTCAAGAGGCTTGTCATCACGACAAATACAGCTAGCTGTTGTTTTTATTATTCTGTTCTCCAGTGGTGCTATAATCCCCACTGTTGTAGCTGCCGAATACAATCCAATACCAAAGCGTTGTCATGAGAATTTCTCGGGGAACAATTCTCTTTATAACTCTTGGTTCATTTTCGTGTTTTCTTACATAATACCACTGATTCTTCTGGTCGTTATGTATGGTAAGATCATCCAGACTCTGAAGAAAGCAAAAGCTGACCTCAAAGCTAGCGTTCACGTTCAACGTAGGAACAAGGAAAACAAACGCATTGTCGTGGTGTTACTATTAATCATGGCATTCTATATGGTTCTTGTTTTACCAAATCGATTAGTTTGGATTCTTATCGACCACGGTTACATCAATGCAGACACATCGCAATCAGAACATTCCGCTTGGAAATCTTTCAGCTCGACGCCTTACATTATACACGTTGTAGTTAATCCAATCATTTACTCCTTGATCGACCGTAAGTTTCAAGCTACTATGAAGAAGTTTTTCTGCGCACCATGTAGAAAATTGTCCACGAAAAAGTACTCATTACAATTGAGGAGTACATTTAAATCGACATCAACATCGTCATTGCAGTCTTTCCATATTACGAGGAGAAATTAAAACTTTTAAAGCCAAACAAAACTTGTTTGAATGAACATGTACATAATATATGTGGACACACAACATAAATTTATAATTTTTATAGGAAAAATTATTTTTATTTTGTATTTTCGCGTTCGAAATTTCGAAAATTCGATTTCGAATCTCTCTCTGATTTGTATCTTGATTAATACTATTTTATCTCATATGTTGCATAAAATCTATTGTTATTCTTATAAATGTACAGGGTATTCCCTCCGGAATTCGCTTTGCTGGTTAATTTTCTTTTATTTGCTTTGTGAAAATCATAAAGCAAATGAAAAAATGATCCCATCCGATTCGTTGATAGTTATGCGAAGTGGATACCCACCTAAACACAAAAAAAGTTTTTATACTCCAATAGTTTTTTTGTTTTTTTTAAGTTCAGTTAAATTTGTATCATTTAAATAACTTTTAAAGAAATAATAGCAATTTAATAGATACAATAATTATGTAAAGTGTTTAACAAAAATATCCTAATCGTTGGTAAAATGCTGTGTCGTTTTCTTTAGACCTAAAAAGTTCTATAAAAATAAAATGAAAATAAAATCTCAACTGGTAGACCAATAATATAATGTTAGGAATGTTAAAACATACACTCACTATAGTAAGAAAGGGGTAGACAGCTAAGTTAAAATTGGCATAAAATAACACTTTTTTTATTTATCAGCTAATTTAAAAATAATAAAAACAACAGCTAAGTAGTTTTCTTTAGCAAAAAAGTGTCCAAGAGATTTTGACTTTATGATGAAATTGAGGCTTAAAATATTGTCAACAATAAAGAAAAGTTATAAATTTCGCAAAATTTTACAAATTCATAAAACAAGTATGACCTTAGAGACGTAATAAGAAATCAATAAAATGTGTTAAACAATCAATTGGCTGAGATTAAATACTTAAAAATAACTTAAAAGATAATGAGAAAATAACAATTTATTAGTAAAATAATACATCCCTTTCCTATGAGGGATTAGTGATTATTCTCGCCACTTTCAAAACGCATTGCAGATTTTGATGAAATCTAAAATGTACTCAATCAACTATTTATCTTGAAACACTTTCGGGGTCAACCATCCTCATAGCATTTCCCGTTCCAACAAACAAATAATGTTGTGGTTTAAAGTTTTAATGACTTCATTAAGTATCAAATACTCAAGGCTGTCTTTTCTTTTTTTATATCTTCTAAAGTAGTATTTTTTTTCTATTTCTTGGTGTTAATACGGATTAACACGTTAATACGGATTAACAAACAGTTACGACACAGATATTTTATAGAGATTTTAAAGTAAGTAAAAATCTTTTGAGGCTGAAGCTTGCCAAAAGAAATTAAAAAATCATACGTCGACTAGGCCAAAGTTTCCTTTTGTAATAAAATATGTATCCAATATATATTATTCATACAAGTTGTCGTGAAGTTTCATTCTATAATCACAGCATCTATATTAAGATTAATAATTGCTGACAGAAATGCGGAGTTACAATGGACATCCTATATTCTTGAAACATTTCATCTTTGGATGAACTAACTAAAAAGTCACCAAATTATTTAATGTCACATTTTTGATCAACAATAGTCAACGTGTCTAAATGTTAAGAATATGATTTAAGTTATGGGCTTGAATAAAATAGGTTAAAAGAATTTGGTAATCCGGAATATTCTTTAGTTTTTGAAGTAGTTACAGGTGATTTCGGCTTTTATGTGTACCAATTATGATGATGAGAATGGCTAAACCTTATAAAATTGGTCTATCATAGAGGTGAATTAATTGGGTTACAATTTATCTTTTTATAGAACAAGGACTACTTTCTACACGTGCTATATGAAGTATGTGGGTAGTTTTAAAATTAAGTTAGCACGAGGCTGATGTTTCGAAATCTGCCCACGAGAATTTACAATAATATCTGTTATGTACAATTGAAGGAAGTGTAATTTCATTAGTCAACTTATCTAAAAGTTGGGAAAGCTCGTTTAATCCAGACTCTGAAGAAAGCAAAAGCTGACATCAAAGCTAGCGTTCACGTTCAACGTAGGAACAAGGAAAATAAGCGCATTGTCGTGGTGTTACTGTTAATCATGGCATTCTATATGGTTCTTGTTTTACCAAATCCATTAGTTTGGATTCTTATCGAACGCGGTTACATCAATGCAGACACATCGCAATGAGAACATTCCGCTTGGAAATCTTATGGTTCGATGCCATTAGTACTTGGTTGGAATTACTACTAGTTCCTCAAGGATCTATTTTGGGTCCTCTTCTCTTATTATATTTATAAATGATTTATTCTGTTTTTTTAAATAAAACTTTAATTTGTAACTTTGCAAATGACAATTCTTTATATGCATCTGGAATCGCCTTAGACATTGTCAAGGAAAAACTAGTGCACGACACATCTGAGGCCTTGCGTTGGTTTTCCCTTAACTCAATGGAGGTTAATCCAGATAAATTTCAAGTCATGTTTCTAGGTGTAAAAGGAAACTTAAACCCATCCTTTGAGGTTAATGGCATTTGCATCTCAGCAACTGACACGGTCTGTCTACTCGGTGTTATAATTGATAAAAAACTAACTTTCACTCATCACATTGACAGTATCTGTAAACGTGTTTCAAACCAAACAAAAGCTTTACTTCGTATAAGAAAGTTTTTAACAATCTCAAAAGCCTCGCTAATTTTAAACTCATATGTTATCTCCAAATTTTTTTATTGTCCTTTGATCTGGATGTTCTGCAATAAAACCAGTAACATGTCAATGAAAAGACTTATCGTAGAGCTCTTTGTGCGTTACATTTTTGGTTTGGCTTAGATTTATCTGATTTGTTACAAATTGACAAATTGATGGTCGGATGACTGTACATAGTAAACGACTTCAATTATTGATGACAGAGGTGTTCAAATGTCGAAATTAGTTAAATCCTGAATTTATGTGGGACTTCTAAAAACCCAAATTTCAACCTTATAATCTCAGGTGTAATAACACAGTCATACTCCCATCAATCAATACTAAATCTTTCGGTTTACACTCGGTTTTATTTCGCGGTAGTATGTTATGGAACACACTACCAAATCAGTTATCCGAGTTTAAGCGGAAGATCAAAGACTGGAAAGGAAGTAATTGTACATGCCTTATATGCAGACAATTTTAATTTTTTAGTTCGCGCTTACAAAATTTCTTAACTTATTTGTTGGTCTTTATTAGTTTTTGTAGACTATTGTTTTTTAACCAACTTGAAATAAATTGATAATAATAATAATAATAATTATAAAATGTGTGACATTTCAAAAAAGTATTAGATGATTTGCGTATAAATTTTTTGTCACTGTGTACAAGGTTTAGTGACGAGCAATTACAAACATAATTGACTTATCTGACAATGTTTACCTTGCTTTGGTGTGTCAAAGCCTTTTAAGGCATAGTATGGAGTATACATGGTCTCAAAGGGCTTTGAAAGAACGTGTAGCCTCAAAATTTAATTTATGCTTAATAACTATAGAGCTGAGAGAAATTAGAGTTACTTATAAAAAAAAGAGCTTATGTTATATAATAAAGATATTAATTGGTTTGTAGTTGTGTTATTTTCCAGGTGGTATATACCGTAATTAAATAAAGTATATAGTGTTTATGCAAGGAAGACGAGCTGAAATAGAAAAAATTTAATCTGACACTTGGCACTTGAAAAACCACCAAAGAGTGATTAAAATATTGGGATAGTAAAGTTTTTTGTTTTGTTTTGTTTTGTTTTACTTATTTAATATGACTTTTAGTTTATATACGCAGTAATTGGATGGCGAGGCTATTAAGTCGAATTCAGGTAACATACGTTAGTTATAACTAAGTGATAACTACGTTAGTTAGTTAGTTACAGCTTTTAAGGTTTAAGAATATTCAAACAGGTTTATATTACAATTTTAAAGGATTTTTTCTGTTTACAAGAGAACAACACTACTTTTACATTTTTCTTATTTACATGATTGTCCACCAAAAACTCACATGGATTCATTCATATATGCAGTCAAAGAGGTAATTGATAATGTCCTAATTCAGATTTTTTTGTCTTTCCATTGAGGAGCCCTCAACGGGCAGATAGGTGACAAAATGGCCTTTTTCTATATTTTTACAGCGAAGCAAATAGAATTGGGAATAAACTGCTACACTTTACTGAAGAGTTTCAGCTCTTAATTTTCTAAAAAGCAACATTGTACCTCTATGTAACCGTTAGGTAAAAATAACTCACATAAAAAATAGTATCGGAAGGGCTCAAACGTCATCTGCATTTAAAATGTATCAAAGAATCTTATCATCAAATCTTTGAAACGTTAGCAACTTTTGACTAGAAAGAGGTTATATCTAGCATCGATCTTAAAGACAGTTTAAATCGATATAAATTTTATTCAAAACATCAGATGGCATTTAGATGAAATACACCTACCTCATCAAATCAAATAATTATAGCCCTATCTTGAACATGCTATTAAAAGGCATAAAACATCCATCTGTAGAGATAATTGTGATTAAGATATTGAAACTTATCTGTTTGAAATTATTTACTCCAAAGGAGATGCACTTGCTCCTTCTCATTATTTAAATTCTTGATTACACATTCTACGAATCTCACCTTGAATTTACTAGACATTGTTCTTATTCTTTAAGAGAAATGATATCCTCTCTTCCTCTCTTCTTCTTTGGTTCTACAGACCGAGTAGTAGTATCTAGAAAGTCAACTTGAATAAACTTGCTAATAAGAGACATAGAGTCTCATTGATTCGGGTACAATCATAAAGAAATTAGACTTGGAGAATTCTTAGCATGAGCCACTTACCTACCCCAATAACTGACGAATATTGACGAGAAGATTGTAAAATAAATAGTTTTTTATTTACAAAAGTTGCAAAACGTTTCATGTTCAATTTTCACTTTTTCATGTAAAAAGATTGTAAACATGGTGTTTACAATTTGAATGTAATTTTCGATTGCAATGAGTACTTTATTTGTCTACAACGTCTTACGCGGTTGCGCAGAATAACTTTCTTAAAGCAGCATGGAACTTATGATAGATAAACAAGTAAATGGTCGGGTTAATTACAACTTCTATATTGTAAGCTAATGTTGCTTAAGTTATCCAAGCTAAATTCTCAGATTTCGGAATGAGTTCAGTTGTGTGATCGTAATCAATAAGTAGGCAAACAAATCGGTCGGACAAAACAGGAATCGTATAGAAACGTCACTGTCAGCAATAACAATGCTTGTTTTCCTTCCTTCTTTTTTTAATCAAATTATTAATTTGCTAGCTGGCTTCTCTTTACTCTCCTGTTTATAGAAACAATAAGTTTTTTTACATTGTTTGGCGTGTACGTTATCTTGGGATTACTTGCAGTACCTTACGTGTACATTGGACCAGAACACGCAGATGAGATCACCTACCCTGTGCGGGAGACCAACTCTACTGCATTCATTTTCATCATAGGGAACTTCTACTCTCTTGTGTTTCTGCTCTCTGTTGGTGCGATGGCAACGGAGGGCTATGTTAAAAGTTCGTGTATAAAGATCATGGCGCTAAATCATTTGTCATCTGTTTTCTCCTTTGTTTCGGCGCCAAAACGCAACTAATTATTTATTAATTGCACAATTTACTTACTTTTACAATGACGTTCTAACGCTGTGACTCATTGGAATCAGGGGCGGATCCAGGTTTTTTTTACCACTCAGCAAAATTTTAGTGGGTGTAAAATTGGGCGTTGATGATCGCACTTCGGAGAAAAAGGCGAGAATTAAATTTACTTTGTAAAGTAAAAAACTGTTTTTTATTCTTTTCTATAATAAAATATAATCTGAAAAAGAAAAAAGAGCAACTGCTGAGCCTGCTGACCATTGTATCCGCCCCTGGGAGTCATCTTTGTTTTACCTCCTTCTCTTTCATGTTAAATTATTTCTTTACCTGTTCCTAGATTACTTTAAATGCACACCACTTCAAAAACTCGATGTTGTAGAGAGTGGCACAAAAGGCACTGTAATCTGACTGTAATTAGTGCTGTTTAAATCTCATGGTGAAATGCACAGTACCTTTCTCTTTAAATAATACCAAAAAATATCACCGATTCAGCAGAATCATTAATTGAAACACACTTACTAAAAATATGCAGAGGCAAGTGACGTCTAAATACTAATACTAATAACAGAATTTTGAGATTACGTAATGTTGGAAAAAAAAAGGTTAACGTTGGTTTCCACTTGCTTGTTTGCAAAAAACAGGAACAGAAAAAGAAACCGGAACAGAACAGTCGTGAAAAATAGTATTTTGCAATAGAAAATGCTCATGCACAAGTGATCATTTTCCCGTTTTCGTTCCTGTTTTTGTTGCCAAACGGGCAAGTGGAAATCCAGCTTTATCAACAACTACTTAACCTTTTTTCCTTTTGTATGTTTTTTTGTATTATATATTTATGTATAGCTCCTCTTCCACGTGATCTAATTTACAGGGATTGTCTTCCAAGAAAATTAATATAAGTATTGTTGTTCAATGTCGTAACGAAAGCTATTAATTCAATAACTATACAGGAAAGAGATTTCAAATGTATTTCAATATAAGTTAGGCTGTGGACAAGAAAGGTCATACGGAAGTTTGGAATTTCGCCGTTGACCGTTGATAATGAATGTTGTTGCCAGTGACTTTCCTGACGCAAGTTTATTTTTATTTTGTAGGTTTCTATTCCTCTCTATAATTCCTACGTTAAATAAAAATTGAAGAAAACATGAAGAAAAAATAGCGTAGTACTTATAAGTGGGTGATATAGCTAGCCCAGTCGGTACATGACGTTAAAACGTCAATCTGAGGTCATGTATTAGCTGAAAAATATCTCCTGTACCCTTTCAAGAACATATCTTATTTTCTTATCCTATTAAAGTATTCGATTAAGTAGTACGCCCAATAAGTAATACGCTTTTTATCGTCATGACGTAATCAATTCTAAATTTCTTAAATATCCAATTTTTCTCCTGCTTTTGTTTCACATCTTTTTGTGATGTTAAGTTTGGTTTAGTATCTTTAAGAAATGTCTTTTCTAACATATTATCTTAGAATTGAAACTTTTATTCAATTCATGGTTGAAGCTTAAAGTTTCAATAAAACCATTGTTCATGTTCACGCCGAAGTATCAAATATATATATTTGGGTGACTACAATTCAAATTTTGTTATTTTCTTTTAGAAATCAAAATGAAACACTGCTGGAAGATTTTGTTGGGCTGTCTGGTGATATCATTGTTGATATGCACACTGGTAGGTATAGTTGTTGTCTTGAAGAATACTGGCACTGCTTCACCAACAAAAAATAAAACAAAAAAAGAAGGTGTACCACCATGGATAGACATAGATGAAGTTTGTCAAGATCACAACATCCCTGAGGAACAGTGTAATTGCCATTCACAGTCAGCAATTTGCGATGCTCCACCACCTCCTGGCTGGAAAGGAAGTATACCTTCCTCTTCACCGTATCATCCTTTAAATGCTTCACCACCTCCTGGCTATAAAGGGAGTATACCTTCTTCTTCACCGAATGGTCCACCTCAACTGGAGTTGGAGGACAGTGTTTGTCAGCATTACAATGTTTCAAAACAAAACTGTACATGCGATAACCCTAAACTTGCAAAAATATGTGAACAATTTACACAAAGAATCCTCCCCATCACACTGGATGAATTTTGTCAGCAGTTTAATGTTTCAAAACAAAACTGTACATGCAAAAATCCTTTATTGGCTAATATTTGTAATATGCAAACTGAAATCCCTGAAACTCTCAGTAAAACCATAATCACTCTTGAAGACTTTTGTCATCAATTCAACGTTCCAAAGGAAAATTGTACATGTGAAAACAGTGATTTGACTCATGTTTGTACTATGCTTAAAGTAAGTTATGAATCTTTTTGCAATAATCAAGGCAAACATATTCAATCATCAATAGCTGTCGTATCTTCATTTATTGGGTTGGTTGGGAATGCACTCGTTGTCATAGTAACTTCAATAAATTGGAAACAGTCCACTTATTGTCATAAGTTGATTGGCGGGTTAGCTTTATCCGATTTAATCTTTTCCATCGTTCAAATTATTGAAAGTGCTCCGTTCTTGCGGTCAAATGATCTGTGCAGCTGGATCTATGGTAACTTCGGTTGCAAATTTGCGTATGGTACGTTTTCATTAAGCGCTTGGATAGCTATCGGTTTCATTCTGCTCATAACAATCGAGCGTTTCCTTGGAATCGTTTACCCATTTTCAAGAGGCTTGTCATCACGACAAATACAGCTAGCTGTTGTTTTTATTATTCTGTTCTCCAGTGGTGCTATAATCCCCACTGTTATAGCTACCGAATACAATCCAGTGCTAAAGCGCTGTCATGAGAATTTTTCGAAAAACAATTCACTTTACAACTCCTGGTTCATTTTTGTGTTTTCTTATATAATACCACTGGTTCTTCTGGTCGTTATGTATGGTAAAATCATCCAGACTCTGAATAAAGCAAAAGCTGACCTCAAAGCTAGCGTTCACGTTCAACGTAGGAACAAGGAAAACAAACGCATTGTCGTGGTGTTACTATTAATCATGGCATTCTATATGGTTCTTGTTTTACCAAATCGATTAGTTTGGATTCTTATCGACCACGGTTACATCAATGCAGACACATCGCAATCAGAACATTCCGCTTGGAATTTTTTCAGCTCGACGCCTTACATTATACACGTTGTAGTTAATCCAATAATTTACTCCTTGATCGACCGTAAGTTTCAAGCTACTATGAAGAAGTATTTCTGCGCACCATGTAGAAAATTGTCCACGAAAAAGTACTCATTGCAATTGAAGAGTACATTTAAATCGACATCAACATCGTCCATGTAGTCTTTCAATATAACGATAAAAATTAAAACTTTCAAAGCCAAACAGAACTTGTTTGAATGAACATGTACATAATATTCGTGGACACACAACACGATGTTATCAGAATTATGTTTTAGAAAATTGGATGTTATACAGAAGAGTACCTAGGGGTGTACCTCCCATGAAAGTGTTGTGTTAAGTTGTGTTTTGTATCTTGATTAATACTATTTTATCTCATATGTTGCATGACATTTATTGTTATTCATATTAAATGTACAGGGTATTCACTCCGGAATTCGCTTCGCTGGTTAATTTTCTTCTGTTTCCTTGTAAAAATAATAAAGCAAATGAAAAAATTATCCCATCCGATTTGTTGATAGTTATGCGAAGTTTGCCAAAACCACAATCCAACCCACCTAAACACAAAAAAAGGTTTACTCCAATTATTTAATTGTTTTTTTAAGTTCAGTTAAATTTGTATCAAAGTGTTTAAGCTATTATCTAATAATAACACCCTAATCGTTGGTAAAATGCTGTGTCGTTTTCTTTAGAGCTATATATTCTATAAAAATAACCTGCTAAAATCTCAACTGGTAGACCAATAATATAATGTTAGGAATGTTAAAAAAATACACTTACTATAGCAAGAAAGGGGAAGACAGCTAAGTTAAATTCGCCATCAAATCGCCCTTTTTTTTATTTAACAGCTAATTGAAAGATTTAAAAAAATTATTTAGATATAAGAAATGACAAGATTAAAAATAAACTATGATTTCCAAAATATATTCCCTCAAGTATATATATAAATAAATCAATTTACTTCGATAAAATAATATCTCGCTTTATCTTTAAATGATATGATATGACAATTTATTAGTTAAATCAAGGACATATAATAGCTTATACATCCCTTTCCAATGAGGGATTAGTGGCTATTCTCATCACTTTCAAAACGTATTGCAGATTTTGATGAAATCAAAAATGGACCCAATTAACTACTTTAAATTATAATCTTGAAACACTTTCGGTATAAAAATGATAATGGTATGGATAAAAAGGGTAAAAGATATTGGTAATCCGGAATATTCTGTAGTCTTAGAAGAAGTTACTAGGTGATTTCCGGTTTTTATGTGTACCAATTATGATGGGGGAGAATGGCTAAACCTTTCGAAATTGGTCTATCATAGAGTTTGATTAATTGGGTTATAATTTATTTTTTTATAGAACAAGGACTACTTTCTACACGTGATATATGAAGTATGTGGGTAGTTTTAAAATTAAGTTAGCACGAGGCTGATGTTTCGAAATTTGTCCACGAGAATTCTCCAATAGCATCTATTACGTACAGTCGAAGGAAGTGTCAATTCATTAGTCAACTAGTCTGACATCTAGAGTTTTTCAAACATCTGCCAAGAAGAGCTAGATATTAATTATCTTAAGCTTTTTTCAAGAATCACTATTTTTTTACTCTCCTCCGGAGATATTTGACGCACTCTAAATCCTTTTCTGTGCTAGCGTTAAATTGATAAAACCATTATTATTATTTGATACCATATTGTCTGGTATAGAAAATTCGTTCGCTTCGCAAGTCATCAATTCTCACTCACTCATACCTCTAATGTCTAATGTCATTATGCACAGCGACCCTTCTTACTCACTATCCTACTAGAGAATTCCCTATAGTCCAGTTCTATGCGAATTCCAATATCGTAGTGGATTCTGCATAAAACAAATATAAAACAACTATTTTTCATAACTTTTCATATGACATGATACACTGGAATATTGGAAATATTGTTGTGGGGTTTAGAGACCGATTGCTGTTGGCATGGTATCTTCATCAATAAGCCGTAAATCAAGAAAGGTAGGTGTGTTATTATGGATCTAGAAGGTCGGTTATCATATGTGTAGGAGAGCGAACAAACAATAATCTGTTGAGCAATACTGTAAGATATTGTCTTTTCACTCTTTTCCGCAGATGTTACTGACTCTCATTTGGAATATATTATTAATGTCACTGCAAATTAATAACATGTGGTTGTTTTGACTTACATGTGCTAACATAATTGCTTTCTTTATGAATTCCGAAAATAATTTCATTAATTTCTAAGTTAACGATTCGGTAACATGAGGCTTGTTAAAAATCTAACCACAGACATTTTCAACAATATGTAATTTTGTCGTATCAAAACTGTCAAATAAATAGATAACAATCTTTCACAGTGTTCGTTTATGAAATTTTTTATTAAAGATTGACAATATCTCAGAATTGTTTATTACTTATAAAAACGTGGTGCTCCTCCCAATCGCCCGGGGCGCTTAATAATGCAAAAGACATTTCATCTTCAATTGATGCATTTTACAGTAAGAAATTAATTATAACGATATCATTGACTGGTTTGATTGGAAATGCACTTGTTGTTATGGTTACTTTTATAAAATGGCGACAATCTTTACACTGCCGTAAGTTAATTAGTGGGTTAGCGCTAACTGATTAAATATGTTTCGTTCTTAAAAATTAATAAAATTGCTCCGTTTTTTCAATCATTAGATCAATGCAACTGGATTTATGGTAACTTTGGTTGCAAATTTATTCCTGTTACGTTCTCTTTCAGCGCTTATCCATTCTCAAGAGCCTTGTCATC